>CM029386.1:5443764-5740122 GCA_017165825.1 Hepsetus odoe
TTAGCAATGAGGCATGTGTTAGATGTTTAGGCTTCTTTTGTGCTATTGTTATTATTTTGGATACTTTAAGGATGGCAAATTTTGTAAATTGTAAAAATAAAAAAATAGTTTGAATGTTGTGAAAACAGTGTGAAGGCTTTCTATCTTAAAGTCAAAATTCAAGAAAAAACAAGAGTGTGAACAAATTACCAATGATAATTACCGTGAACTGTCACGGTAGATGGCGCTCTGCTCTGACTGAACACACCTGGGTTTCATGAGGGTGCAGGTGTGCTTCGTTGGGGCCAGGCTATTTAAGCCCAGCACAGTGTCGGTCATCCAAGAGGCTGAGCCTTAGTGTAATATTGGTGTTTGCATTCCTCTTGTTTTGTTTTGTGCACTATGGTAAATAAAGTCAAGTCCTTGATCCCTGGCTACACATTGATGTCCTACCCACAACACCCCAGCG
Source organism: Hepsetus odoe (assembly GCA_017165825.1). Taxonomy (NCBI): domain Eukaryota; kingdom Metazoa; phylum Chordata; class Actinopteri; order Characiformes; family Hepsetidae; genus Hepsetus; species Hepsetus odoe. Next base: position 5,444,213 of record CM029386.1, read on the forward strand.
TTCACAGGAGCATATAACTGGAATAATCACTACAATCACTTTAGCTATATCCAGTGCCCACACACAGGAAGCTGTGCTTTAAGCAAAGAACAGTACTACACAGATAGTGTAGATAAAAAAAGACTTGCTGTAGAGTGTAACAACAAAAAACATCCAGAGGGATATTTTATTAAGTGCTCAAGAGCAAATAGGTAAACATGAAAGCATGAGGGTGAATTGGAACAGGCTTTAATGTAGAGTAAATGTAGTATGTATGTAGGGTAAATCCTCAGAGAAAAGTATAGTAAGAGTTAGAGTTAGCAGAGAAAGTGCAATTGCAAGGATGGATATAAATTAAAAGAGAATGGAATTTACTACTCTTCAATAAAAGAGTAGTGGAACATAGTGTAAGGAAGAAATGACTGGTGAGTAGCAATATGGTTTGGATACTGAGAATTAGCACTATATATGCACTATATATGCAAAGAGAGAGAATAGGGAACAGCTTGGAGAGGTGGAGACATGAAAAGAAGAAGAGGTGAAATGTAAGAGGTAGTCAGCATGGAAGATGAAAGAAGAGGATGAGAGAAATGAAACACAGATAACCTGCTGTGGCAATCTCTAATAGGAGCAGCCAAATTAATAGAGAATAACTTGATTTCTTCAGTCAGTCAGTCAGTCATTTTCTGGGCCGCTTGTCCTAATTAGGGTTGCGGGGGGGTGCTGAAGTCCATCCCAGCTCACACAAGGAGAAGGACGGGGACACATCCTAGACAGGTCGCCAGCCTATCGCAGTTGATTTCTTCAATAATTAGATTTTCAATCTTGATCATTTAATTATCAAATCTGAGGCCTTGCCACGGTAGGCGGTGCTCTGCTCTGACTGTGCACACCTGGGCAATCATTTTGTTGATTTTTGGGGTTTTGTGCTTATTTGAGTTTTGGTGTTTATGACTAGGTATTCCTGGGTTGCTGTGGTTCTCAAGTTTTTGTTTATTTCTAATAAAGATGAGCACAAGATCCCTGGCTACGCAATTATTTTCAACCAACACCACCCCCTATGAAAGGTCTGTTTCATTAATAAGTGTGACTCATGAAGGAAAATATGATTAAATATTTTATTGCTCCACTGACTATTTTGCCTTTGCAGAAAATTGCCTGGTTTTACCAGAAAAAAAATAAATGGTCTGAATAAAATGATTTGAAAACCTATTACTTGGGCTGTAATAAAAAAGTAAAAGGCTTATCACTCACTTTCAACTTTTTTTTGATCAGCTGACATCTTATATGGGATAGTGCTAGTGATCTCCATACATATTCAGTGAAAAAGGACTAGTTTTTGTGTTATTCTCTGAAACATGACACTGTTTTTAAGGAATTGTATATTACCTATGTCCAATATGAAGTGAAAGTGACTATTCTTGTCATTGTGAAACACAGCACAGCACACAGTGAGACACAACGAAATTCAACCTCTGCATTTTACCCATGCATACATGTGCAGCAAGAGGCAGCTATTGAATGTACCCGGGAAGCACTGATGGGGACAGTACCTTGCTAAAGGGTACCTCAGGGCAACCTAATGATCTGGGATTCAAACCCACGACCTTCTGATCCTGTAGCCAACTCTCTAACAATTAGGCCACCACTGCCCAATATATAACTTTCTTATTCTTCATTGGTTTGATGTATTGCAGGCCCAGTTTAAGTGCCGTCAGTCCATCTTCTGACTCTGGCTTTTAGACCAAGGTCTGAATGTCCTAGTAAAACACCCACATAACGATGACTTAACCAGTTTGTTCCTTGATGCACTGTAAATTCATTGTGACAACAGACAAAAATCTGATAGTTTGTTTCTGCTCTTCAAAAGCTTGCAGTAGGTTTCTGTTAAAATGTCAGATTTCTCCAGTAGCCTTCACATCATCATTGTTGTTAGTCTTCTTCTCATCAATCACTGTATAAGCCTCCAGGGTTTTGCTGGCTAGCAAAGACATCAGCCAAAATGCTCATTCACCATATGTTCAAAATAGATGAGGTCATTTTTAATGTCTTATTTTCTGCCAAGTTGCCAGCTCTACTTTTTTGTAGAACAAGCTGGAACAAGGTGGTTGGTTGGTTGAAATCAAGAAGTCAAGTCAAGTCAAGTCTGCCTGGGTCTTTAAAGGCATTAAATGATGTGGTTGATGGCCATGTTGCCGCAGTGAGGAGGTTTAGACTTGTTGCAGTAAGGATAGATAGATTAGTATCATTGTTCCCTGTGACTGGTGACATATTGGTTCACCTGGTCTTAAGGCTTGCTGAATGTTCTCACAGATTTCCCAGAGCTGCCGCCATAAGATCTGAAAAACTTAAAGACTGCTCTTCAATAGTAAGTAACACTACAGTTAAGGAGAGCGTTATCCAGGCTTACAAATGCACTATTTAACAATGGCATGTGATTGACATGATATAAGGTGAATTGATTATAACACAAAAAAAAAACAAAAATACACAGAGAAGTGCATAGATCAAAAAGTTCAGAGTTGACTCTCATTCTAAATATTAAATTTTACTAAATGGTCAGCAAAACTTTGTTAATTGAATCTGATTACTTGTAGAAAAAACAAATCAAAGAATGGGAGCCGCAGACTCAGCTACCAAAATTCCTTTACATTAGTGTGAATTTCAGTCTAATGCAGGTATAATAAATCATAATAAATTACCAGAGCATGGCATTTACTACTCTGTAATAAAAGAGTTGTGGAAGCTAGGTTAAGACAGAGGTGATGATTAGAGAGCAGCGGCATCTAAATTCACCATGATTTTGGCAGCGGTGGTTCAGTGGTGAGAGAGTTGCCCCCGGATTGGAAGATTGTGGGTTCGATTCCCTCACCAGCAGGATGCCCTGAGGTACCCTTGAGCAAGGTACTGTCCCTGTCACTGCTCCCTGGGCACTTGCAGTGGCTGCCCCCTGCTGCACATGTGTGTAAGAGTGAAACGCAGAGGTTGAATTTTGTGTTGTGCTGTGCTGCGTTTCACAATGATAAGAATAGTTACTTACATCTGTAGACCTTTCTTTCTTCAATTTTGTCCACTGGGTTACTGTTGACTTGGGCATACTGGGGATGGTTGACCTTTAAAGGTACACATGGCACACTGTATCCACACCTAGCAAGCTCTATATTAAAATCTTTGATCTCGTTCTTTGTCTTTCAGAGATAGACAGAGAATTAATCTCTCAAATGACATTTAATCCTGTGAAAATCTCTATAACCTGCCTATACATATTGAAATAAAAATTATTTTTGTAAAAATTTAACAATATTTTTGTTTTCTCTTGCAATAGTCACAATATTTCATTGACCTAAAATTTGGTTACATCTGTTTTGTGCCTTGCATCATTCTTTCAGGGCTCTCTTTTTTTCAGTGAAGTGATGCTTCCAAGTCTACTTCACATTTGTTCTGAACAATGTGCCAGGGTTCATCGATCCTCCCTCTTTCAAACCCATCCCAAGCTATTTTTTATGGCAGTGATTATTATATCTTCAAATAACTGTAAAAACATACCCCTTTACTCATCAAAAGCAACATGTTTTTCAATGTCATGTGACCTTCATGTCACATCTTGTGACTTAAATGCAGAACATACTGCTCATATTAAAACAACTAACGGCAGTGGTGGCCTAGTGGTTTGGGTGTTGGCCACATGATTGGAGGATCGGGGGTTCGAGCCCCTTCCCAATAGGTTGCCCTGAGGTAGCCTTGAGCAAGGTGCCGTCCCCATCGCTGCTCCCCGGGCGCTTTCAATAGCTGCCCACTGCTGCACGGTGTTTGAATGTGCATGGGTAAAAAGCAGAGGTCCAGTTTTGTTATGGTTCATTGTCTGCTGTGCTTTGACCTCACAATGACAAGGGTTGTCATTTTCACTTAAAAACTTCAGTTTTGTTTTATTCCAAGTTTCCATTGGTGATTTGCTAGTAGGCAATTTTTAATTGCACACTAAGCAGCAGTTCAAAGGAAAGTTCACACCTTCCAAGCTTCCTCATCAGGTGATATAAATCGTTTTATTGCTCTTTAAATATAAATGTGTATTGTTGGAGACTTAGTTTGCACCTCTCTGTGCTTCTGTAAGCTGTGTTTCCATGACAAATGAATATTATAAGTAATTATAACTTATAAGTTATATAAAAGTTATAGAAGTTGCTGGCAGGACTATGTCTCTGTTACTTTCCTCTGTTTGAAGATTGTTAAACATGTATTTCAGTGACCTGTTGAAAACTCTCTAGCAATGGCTATAGAAATAAAAAAAAAGATAGAAAAAAAAGTAGAAGTTTAAATACAGTCACTAAACCTGCCATTTAACAGGTGAGTTGAAGAATGTGTGTCTGAAAAGTGAAATGCCCAAAGAGTGAAACCCCTACACTGAGTTCTGCCCCCTGCTATAAAACACGCCCAACACACACACTTAGTCCTCCAGTTTGGGTTTAATGGGATCTTTATGTCATAAAGTGTCATGTCACCCATGTTCCAACACCCCATGAAAATTATTGGTTAAAACTTGGAATGGTCAGCAGCAAGGGGGTCAAAGTTCAAAGTTATGCAAGGCATGGTGTAAACACAGTTCTGGGTGGGATTGATAAATGTATTAAATCAGTTTTTAAAGCATATCTTAGGAATACATGCTTTTTCATCATATAAACACATATCAGAGACAAATGTATTTCCCCTCATTGCATGTGCTTAAGGTTGTAGACACACGCTTGATTGATTTTTTTATCCCAAAAATGAAGATTGCTAAAAATGAATGTTTCTGTGCTTTGTTGCAGGAACGGCTTTTTCCATTCTGGGGAGACTTTACAGAACACAGCCGGGAAGTGGCTGTACCTGACATGAAGCTTTACACATAGCTGTGAGGACTCAACTGAATTCAGCCACAAGGGCATTACTGAGTATTAATGGATGGAAAACTTCTGAATCACTCCAACTTCATCAATTCTGGATTTTTATCGCTCCAGATGGTAGTGGGACATCCCTTCATGGCCAGCTGGAACCATTGTTTCTGACCACAAGGTGGCGTCCTTGGCACGAAAAACAATTGTGCCAGCCCTTTTCCTCCGTGAAGCGAAAAAAAAAAATCCGTGTACTTCAGTTTGGTCATGTGTTTCACGGGATAATATCATAACATAACTGTTCCGAAAACTATCTCATTAGAAAAAAGTCCAAACTGAAAGCTTATGGCTGACAACCAAGTGAATAAATATGTATTTCCTTGCAATGCTCAGCACACCCTTAAGGTGACGCACGTGGAACATAAAGCAGATTTACACTTAATAATCCGGTTCAGACCATTCCCACTGCGCGTCGTTAATAGTCTAAACCAAATTCTCTAAAAAGCTTCTAAACTTACCTTAAGGCAACTTTGCATTTACTATCATTTTTTTCTGCCTATTTTAGTGGCAAACAAAAGTGTCATGCAAAATGTATTCGCACCCTACGTTTCTATTGATGGGATTACATAAACAGGTTTAGTTTCGTAATTAATTCAATGAATACAAAAAATACCATATTCAAACTTGAGCCAACTTTACTTGTGTTTCCATTTTTTCTGTGTGTCCTGAAAACTTAACTCCAGCGCCTCGTACTGATGCAGTTATTGTTCTCCAAGTGCAACCCGGATTAAATGTCTTAAACAAATGTACAATATGTGCTGCGCATTTTTACAATTATTACACTGCTTAAAAAACAAATGTGGGGATGTGCAATATATGCTCTTATGCATAATTTTAGAAATATAAATCAATAAATGTGAGGAAATGAAATGAGAAATATGGTGTGGATGTTTCATTATTATTAGTATTATTATTGTTGTTGTTATTGTTGTTATAAACCAGAATAAAACGCATGGTTACACTTTTCTGTAGGGAAGCGCTACAATGGATTCGGAAGCCTTTTATGACAATTGACGTCACAATTGTCTACACAGACTTTTATAAAGGAATAAGATGAAAGGAAAAATACAAAGAAAATGTAAAGGAAAAAGATGAAAGTCGTCTTTATGATTTGATAAGCCCTTATAAATGTTAATGCAGGCTTATTGTATACAGCCTTATAATCTCTACAGCTCTACAGTCCATTGCTACCAGATGGGTCTTATTTATCATATTTATAGGGATTTCCTTCTGCTTCTCCCGGTAGCAGCTCAGCCGAAAGTCCTTCAGTGTGGACTTGTCTTTCACTTCTGGATGACACCACACCTCGTGGCCTAGTGTCCCGCCGTTGACGCGAAATTCTTCAAATCTCACGCAGTTACCTGGTTCACTCCTAGAAATCAAGCATTCACACCCAACCTTCACCCCGAAGACCAGATCGCTGCAGATCCCTCACCTTAGAGCTTCAGCAACTGCAGACTGGAGCACACTCTCAGGATGGCTTGCTTTGTGCGGCCGTTCTGCGCGTGATCTGCCCGCACCGACCGAGAGCCGAGGTCCTCTTTATTCGTTTTTTTTCGTTGACGCGTTTCTTTTTTTTTCGTTTGTAGGCTTTTTTTCGTTTTCTTGGCTTTACCTTTTAGGTCCCCTGAGGTCAAAGGTCGTTGTTCAAATTAGGACGAACACACACACACACACACACACACACTCACACACACACACACACACACACACACACACACACACACATATACACACACACCATCATAATAAAAAAAAAACCCAATGCATCTTTTCTTTGTTTCTCTTTTTTTAATCTTCACGCCATTTTTGGAGGAAGGCTCGTTTTTTTTTTTTTGTTTTTTTTTTCTTTTTTTTTTTCCCAATACCGGCCTCGGTCTCTCCGCCATCCATCATCCCATTATGGCCAGCGCCACTAATGAATCACCGCCCTGAGCTCGTCAATAAAGTCATTCCGGTAAATGGTGTCTCCGGTGGCTGCGTGAGCCTCCTTTTTATTTATCTTTTTTTTTTTTTATTATTATTCTTTTTTTTATCAGCACGCGGGGAAATTCCGCCTGCTTGTAGGCCGGTGATAAAGCGGCGCTGTCCCGAGCGCGCTAATTAAAACCTATACATTATAGGAGCGCGCGTGGCGGGCGCTCCAGATAAGAGGCGGCGGGAGCGCGCGGATTGAGAGGCGGGCTGTCGGGAGCGCGCGTGGGCTCTGAAGAGCGGCGCTGATAGAGGCCTAATTAGCGGCTTTATTATTAGTATTATTATTATTATTAAAGCTCGAGCTCTCAATAAAGACCTCAAAGCCGGAGCGCTTAAGACTCAAAGCGTGCGCTCAGTTACCGCACTGACTATTTATGAGTTTATTTGTATTTATTCTTTTGTGCTTATTTATCTATACAGTTGCCACACACACACACACACACACACATGTATATATATGTATGTATGTATGTATGTATGTATGTATGTATGTATGTATGTATGTATGTATCTATCTATCTATCTATCTATCTATCTATCTATCTATCTATCTATCTATCTATCTATCTATCCTTCCTTTGTCGAGTTGGATATCAATATTAAGTCGTGAAGCCAATCAGTCTTTTCAGAGTGGGAGAGCTCAGAGCAGTTTATCCCCGGTCCTCACGTTTGTTATTCATTGACGTGTTTATGTTTGTGTTTACAGAAGTAGGATCACTGATGGTCTGAGGGAAGCAGAGGTGAGGTCACCCCGCAGCTTCGTCTTGGTTTCTGAAATTACGGGTTGGATTTGATGAGTTAGCGTTCAGACTCTAAAAAGAGAGCAAAATAATAAAAAAAAATCTAAAGATCCTATCGCTGTTGGTAAGACCAGACCAGGCGAAGGAAACACAGTACTGTTCTATAATTCTATTATATTATCTATGGAGAGAAAGTTTACTACTATTACTGCAAATAATAATAATGATGATATTAATAATAACAACAACAACAACCATAATAATAATAATAATGATGATGATAATAATAATGATGATGATGATGATAATAATGATAATACTTATTATTGTTATTATTATTATTATTATTATTATTATTATTATTATTATTATTATTATAAAAGGATTGTATTGCTAATACGTATTATTATTTTATTATTGTTGTTTTTGTTGTTGTTCTTGTTGTAGTGGTGATGATATATTTACTTGAACAAGAAAGAAAAGGAGAAGAAAGAATGGGAAAAGCAGAAAGAGAAAGGAGTGGAGGAAGAGAAGAAGAATACAAAAGTAGAAATTATGCGATAATAGAGTGAATATTGTTAAACAAATTTAAATAGCTGCATCATAATAACAACAACAACAACAATAATAATAATAATAATAATAATAATAATAATAATAATAATAATAATAATAATAATAATAATAATAGCGGGGTGATCAGACTGCCTGTGTTCTCTCCGCTCGCATTCTCTCTCTTTCTCTCTCTCTCCTCCACAGAAGACCTGCCATCCCTCCTTTATTTTCGCACGAGCGTCCTCTGATCCGATTGGACGCTCCTTTCTCGCGACAGCGCCGCCGCTCCCCATCCATTGGTCTCCCTCACTCACGTGCTTCCGGTTCAGGGAAGTAAAAAAATGAATGAAAAAAAAAAGAGAAAAAAAAAGTAGGCAAGGAGCGGGGCTGTTTTAGAAAGAGTTTGGGGAGCGCGAGCTGTCACACGGGGGCCGCGAGGCGAGGACGGCGGAGCGTCGCGCGATGTGACTGAAGCACGGGCCGCGATCCGAGCGCGTGCAGCTTCCCGACGGTCCCGCGCTGCTTTCGCCAACATCTTCCATCCCAGACTCCCGAAGAGCCCAGAACACTCTTTCCATGCTCCTGCAGTCGCTTCCCGGATAAAAAGAAGGGAAAAAAAGTTCTTGGCAACAAGTGGAATTCCTCTTCCTCCCTGTGTGCGTGTTTGTTCTCGCGTGGGTCGCGCGCGCGGCGATGGAGGAGCAGAAGGATCAACCCGGGCGCGACTCGAGCGAGGCTGAGCGCGCAGCGCCCTCCCCGCCGCCGCTGCCTCACCAGGCAGCGCAGCAGCTCCACCGGACCACCAACTTCTTCATCGACAACATCCTGCGGCCGGACTTCGGCTGCAGGAAGGAGCTGGCGGCGCGCGAGCGCGCGCACACCGCGGGCCGCGAGAACGTCAACCCGCTGGCCGCCAGGCCGACGCACGCCGGCGGCCTCCTCCGGCACGACGCCCACGACTGCTCGTCCTCCTCGTCCTCCTCGTCCCCGTCCTCGTCGTCGCCGTCTTCGTCGTCGCCGTCCTCCAAGACGACGTCTGGCAAGCTGGGCACGGAAGGCAGCGATGGTGCGGCGGCCAAGTACGCCGAGCACGCGCCCATCGTGGAGGTGAACGGCAAGGGGGGGAGCGCGAGCACCAAGGAATCACAGCCCTTACTGTGGCCCGCGTGGGTTTACTGCACCCGGTACTCGGACAGACCGTCATCCGGTAAGACCTGGTGTCTCAACTGTACTTCAGAGAGAGAGGGACAGACAGACAGACAGACCTATGTGTCGCAAAAATCCTGAGCAGTTACAGGCCAAGAGTCAAAATAGTGTAACTCTCTGTGTACTTTCTTCATCGCTGAGCAGGAGCCACAACACTGGTAACCAAGCTGCTGTCACTGCAACAATAACAATAACCCAACAACAACAACAAGAATAATAATAATAATAATAATAACAACAACAATAATAATCATAATAGTGACAACAGTAGATAATAATAATACAACATATCATGACCATTTTATAAAAAAGGATAATAACATTGACAATGAAATGTTGCGACACTGCTGACGTCACAGTTTCCCCAACTTTTATCTATTGAAGAGGATCCTTCTTGTTGGGTTGGTCATTTTTAGCCTGACTGAGAAAAATCTGTCCACTTCTACGAAGTTGTGACGAGCACGATGTTGGGCAGGTAGCGAGCTTGAGATATCTGCTTAAATGCGCAATCTAAATTATTATTATTATTATTAATATTAATATTATTATTAATATTAATATTATTATTAGTAGTAGTAGTGGTGGTGGTGGTGCTGGTAGTATTTTTATTTTTATTATTGGGCTGACTGAACAGGCCATTGAAAGGAATCACAGCTTGAACATGCTAGTATGAACACAGACATGTCCTGGCTGGTGTTCTGGAGATACTGACTGGAGAACAGACTGGAGAACTGTGTTGGAGAAGAGGCTTTCCTGGGCTCCGGAGACTGAAGTGTAAAAGCTGTGCATTGAGGATCTGTGATGGGAGATGTTACTTTATTCACTTGATCGATCGACGGTGTCGTGCGCAGATATTTGTTGACAAGAAGTGGTGAACTTTTAATTCGCGTGTCGAATTGCGCCGGCCGAAGCCGCTTAGATCGGCCTCGGAGCGACGTGATGTTTCGTGAGCAAAATGTCAGCAGTCCGAGCACATCGGTGCATTCGCGAGACTGACATTCCGGCCTGAGCTTCAGGCGCTTAAATCGCTCCGACTTTGGACCGTTTACGCGCTAAGATCAGGTGTGAACGCAGAAGCTCCTCTGTAGTTTGACGTGACCCCGATGGCACGTGACTGAAAAGTGTAAGTGCTGAAAAAAAACCCAAACAATTGGATGCAAATAGACGCGTTACTGCGACCTTCTTAATGAACAATTCAGTGTTCATTTCCATTTCTTTCTTCTTCTTTTTTTTTTTTTACCGTGGTGAGATCATTCGGATCTCGGTGTTTCAGAGCTAAAGCCGGGCTCTTCCCAGTGGTTGAAGATGAGCTGAGCTCAGAAATGGGCCTGTTCCTGCAGAAGGTGCCGAGCAGAGCCCTTAGCCTTGCTTTCGCGGTGAGGAACCGAGAGGAGAGCCCGGGGTTTGAGGCCTACGTGCACACTCTGGCTGATGCTTCTGCTACGGTCAGAGGACACCGCCGACTTGGGATGGCCCATATGGCCACCAGATTAAAAAAGAAACCAAATGCCGAAGTGTGTTTTGCCTCATTTCAGAATACAGTGCGATCCTTTTTCAGAGTGGTCCTTCGTGCAGTTGGTGGATTTGGATTTTCTGGCTGCTAGGTATTTGTTTTATTTGAACTGCGAGTGTCATCGTGTATTAATAAATAAAAGAACTGGCGATCAACTCTGATTATTCGGCTTTGGGGAAAGAAGAGAGTGGAATTAGAAATGGGCCAGCATTTTGAGTAGTAATATTCTAGCAGGGATTTCTTGCACGTGGAGAACAGAAGAGTATGAAGGGGGAAAAATATCAGAAAGCCTTGCAAAAGCAAAATAATAATAATAAAAAAAACGTGTCGCTGAGTTACGTTTAGAACCAGTGACACTCGATGGCTCATCAAACATCTTTCAGCCTTTGATCTTCTGTTTTTAGGTGCAGTTCTCTCTAAAAATAAAACCAGCTAATTAAAAGGTCCAGGAGACAATGATGAATTGAATCAAAGAACAAATTGGGCATGTAAAAACATATAGTGAAATTGGAAAAATTCTCCATAGATACACTTGAGTTGCAAATGAAACATTTCGAAATGAAGGACGAAGAAAGAAATAAAGAAATATAAGAAACCCAAGCCAAAAAAAAAAAAACCCAGCAGAAGCGAATGGAGTTGTAACCCGTTCCCAAGCTCCCCTGTAACCCTCGGAAGGCTCCTTTCCCGAGAGGGGCTCCATGATATTCACGTCTGCGTGTTATTGTTGTCTCCACACCAGGCCCGAGGACGCGCAAACTGAAGAAGAAGAAGAGTGAGAAGGAGGACAAGCGGCCGCGGACGGCCTTCACCGCCGAGCAGCTTCAGAGACTCAAGGCCGAGTTCCAGGCCAACCGCTACATCACGGAGCAGAGGAGGCAAACGCTGGCCCAGGAACTCAACCTCAACGAGTCCCAGATCAAAATCTGGTTCCAGAACAAAAGGGCCAAAATCAAAAAGGCCAGCGGTTTTAAGAACGGCCTGGCCCTGCAACTCATGGCCCAGGGACTCTACAACCATTCCACCACCACGATTCAAGAGGACAAGGAGGACAGCGAGTGACCTCTCGGTTCTTCATGAACAAATAAAGAACGAAGGCTACAGACGCTGATCTGAAGCGACCTGGCTGCCTGGGTTTTTTTCCCCATATCCTTTGTGCAACACATATATGGAGAAGAGGAGAATCCTTGAAGAGACCCTATTTAAACAAATTTATCCTAGGCTACAATATACGGCCATCCTTCTAAATGCGAACACTATGGAGATTTATATATAGCCCAAAAACTGTAAGATGTATATATTTAAGTTTAGGCAGGAGGTTACCTGTGCGTCTCCTTACTTGCTGGACGTTTTTATGGTTTCTTTCCCCTGCCCGATGTTGTCCCAGTAGTTTTTTGGTGATATTCCTGTCTCTGAAACTCTAATCCCCCCAATCTATCTCACCAATCTACACATGCGTGACTGAACCGACGCTTCAAACCAAAGATTTTAATATGTTTAGAGATTATGTTGTCTGAAATAATAAAAAGAAAGGTAGAATGAGCCATTGTTTTTTTCCACTCGATGCCAGAAGGGTGTTCCGACCTTCTACTACAGGAGTTCTGCAGGAAGGATTTTTAATTTTTTTTTTTATTTCAGTCAATATGAAATGAAGAGGGTTTAAAATACTGTAATAGGACATCGCGTGGTTGAATTACATTCCAGTTTTGTTTTGGTTTTTTTTTTGGTTTTTTTATTCACTCAGTGAAAACTTAATCAGCCAAATGTAGCCTTACTAGTGATTGCATCCAAATGCAGCTGGATTTGGATTCTGTTGAGCTAGAGTCCCTTGAGTCAATGTGGATTTCTGAAAAATGTGGATTTTTTGGAGGGTGTTTTTTGGCATTTTATTGTGGCTCACACACACACACACACACACACACACACACACACACACACACACACACACACACACACACACACACACACACACACACACACAATAATGATATTACATTACGTTATATTATTTATTATTGCTTAAGAAATAATTGTTGCCTATGAGGTATTTAAAGCAGATTTTTCAGTCCGGTTCAGGCGATTTTAACCCGATTTCTTAAGCTCCTATTAGGCAGCCCAAAGCTCAGCTGACCTTTCACCCTGAGTTCCCTTGGCATCGACCATCAATAAGTGTGCAGTACAGTAATAATTATCCATCATTGGTCTCATCTCTACCGGGTTATACCTGATGTTTATGGCGAAGCTGCCTGCGGTGAGGATGGTGGGGATTGCAGGTGAAACAGCGGATCAGCAATTTGCAATTCCCTCCCGACCCATCCTGGAGTTTGAGGCTCCACGTACCGCCGTGTGGTCTGGAGCTCCCAGTGACCATGACGATGACCGATGCATGGCTCCCACTACAGTCATCCGGGTCTAAAGGTCAAATTAACCAGTCAAAACAAACTCCCTGATTCTAGAGGGCTATTTGGGGTATATTTGCCCCACGACAACGTCCCGCGCTAGAGAGCTGGAGCAGGTGAATTTTGGAGGCATTTAATGCTTTTAACTTTTTTTTTTTTTTTCTTTGTAAGACGTTGAGCCTTTGGTGCTTCGGTTCAGTTTAATTTTATAAATGAAAAAGAACAAACAAAACAAAACGAACAAACCCCAAAAATCAGCATCTTTAAATATTATGCGACTGAGAAGTACTCCATGACAAAGAAAGCAGAAAAAAAACACTGAGTTCATGAACATTAGCATTTGCTGAACATATTAATCGTGCCATTTTTACCATTTTAAATAGAACATTTTATGTCTTGCAGTTGGTGTCGCATTTTTTAAAGTGTATTCATGTGTTGTAAATACACAGCGTCATTCTTGTAGCTTTCAGGAGAGGATGCTTGTCAGCAGTTTCTTTCAAAACAACTTTAGTTGCCCTAAATCATAACTGAAGCTAAATATATACCTCTTTTTTTTACACAGAGGAAACCCAGAAAAGAAATATGCAGAACAACTATAACAAATATATAAATATATTCTGTAGCTTTTATGTGGCTCCTGATCTCACTGTATCATTTCCACTTCCTAACAAATCCAAATGAATTACCATTGTTTCTTTTTTTTTCTCTCTTTTTCCTTGAGTACCACAGCTTGAGTCAAAGCCTTGCTGAAATAATAGCGGTTAAATCATCTGGACATCAGACTTTCTAATAAGCTCTTTATAGATCTAATTATGACACGACCCAACTAAGTGAAGCCAGAGATGATGCCGGCACAAAGCTGTTGTGGGTGTGATCAATACACATTCTGGGACACCAATTCGAACCAAATTGCAATCTGCGAACAAATTAGCTTCTTCTATTATTTGTCCAAGTCATCCAAGCTACCGTGACATTGGCACCGCGTCCAGTCGAGATAAGTCGAGGCTGCTGAAGTCCAACAGGCCACGATTGTAGGGGGGGCAAAGCCTCAAAGCCAGGAGCTTCTAAAAATCGAGACCATCCTTGTTTTGGGTTTTTTTTTTTTGTTTGCTTTTTTTGTTGTTGTTTTTTTGCAACGCCGTGCTCAATTCCAGTAACACACTTCTGCTTTATACGCATAAACAATTAATGTAATTTACTGAAAGAGCAGAGGACGAGGCCATTAGTCCCGTTTCATCGCAATTAATTCCGTTTTTATTACATGACACTCATTGGTGAGGCGAGGATGCCCCCACCCCCAGTGTTTTAATGCCACAGTTAATTTAATAAAAGATAGAAATTGTTTGTAGGAGTGTCCAACATCCGTTGGTTTGTCTGTGCGGACGATGGCTGGCGTGGAAAAAAAAAAAGTGCTAAGTAAGCTGTGAATTATACACGATCGACAAAATACTTATTGTTATCCTCATATTAATTACTCATTATTAATAATACTACTTATGTTGCATTTATTACAATGAATGGAAAAAAATATAAAAATACTGCATTAGAGCATTCCAGATATTGACAAAATTAGAAACTTAAAAACACAATATATATATACATATATGTGTGTGTGTGTGTGTGTGTGTGTGTGTTTTACGATTAAAGACAATTTATTAAACTTGCGGACTAGCTCAACGGTTTGACCAGTTTTACTTCCTTCCTTATTTTAATTTTTTTTTTATTTCTGTGTAGAAGCCAACTGCAGTCACTGATAAAAATGGCTATTTTTTGAAGGAACCTAAAAAAAAGTGAAAGATTACTTTCATTATGCCAAGCTTGTTAAATCCAAATGATATTATTTGCAAATTCTGTTGTTGTGAAGCCCAGCATTATAATCAAAATAAACCCATCACTGGGACTAGCACCCAATCTGAAGTTCTCCACACAAATGACCATGCTATTAAATAATCCTTTCAGGCCTATAGGTTAAATCTGCGTGAAAGGAGCACAAAACCTTTCGTTATGGATACATTAAGCTTTTCCCATGTCTGATTAAGTCCATACATTGGACTCAAGCACTAGCATGTCAGGTATGTCATTTGGGATCTGGTGGCTATTTTTTCTGAATTTTTTTGTCTGGGGGGGGGTTTCTATAACCTCCATTCAAAATAAGCTATGCATACTTAAGATTCAAACAAAGTTTTTTTTTTGTTTTTTTGGGTTTTTTTTTCCCTAGCAGGTGCCTTTGTAAAACAAAAGAAACCTAGAGAAATCTCAGCGCTGTGCATTTTGCCCCGAAGCCTAAATAGAATATTCTTTTAATATATATGCAAATGCAAGTAATAAAAAAAAGACCTTATGGAAATGACATAAGGGGTAGCTTATGCCTCCAAGAATGGGAATTTGTACTGTAGGCTTAGGGTACAGGTAAAAAAGCAAGGCTCTTCTCATAAAGAGGGTGTGTGTATGTGTGAGTGTGTTGTGCGGTGGGGGTCTGGTTTCATTTCCCACATGGTGCACTTTAGAAGGTGCAGTGAAAAGGCATTGGGGTCTTGAACAGGGAGAAGTCGCCCTATCTCCGGGACAAATTTCACAGCTTCGCTTGGCTGTCCACCTCCGTCTGTGTGCCCTCGCTGGCCAGAGGTGTCCGCGCCCCGCCGATCAAAGGGCAACTGAAGAGACCAGTGACCCCGAATGGGGCTAAAGGATGCAAATACTGAGGCTCGGTGATTGCTAATCCTATTTAAAAACACCACGGGTGGGAGACTTGTCTCGTCACAACACTTTTAAGGCAGGTTACACAATCAGATCTGAACCTTGCATGCGGCCTACAGCTTTCCAGAATTCTTGGTGGTTAAATTCACTTCTCGCTACTAAGGGGGAAAGCCGGAGGATCACAATATGTTAAATTCACCTAAGCTCCTACCATCCCCCAGACAAAACAAATGGATGATCTACTACTTGTTTTCTTTTTCTAGAGCAGCAGGCAGTTTACAGAAAAATCAGACAAATAAAAAATGTTTTGAAGAGTCAGCTGCTTTTTTGCCTTGAGGCAGTCATGTAGTAGCAGGGTTCTTGTTCTGAACGCAAACTTCAAAAACTCAATTTGAGGAATAGGAATGACAAAAAGTCCAAAAGAGCTCTTACACACCAACACTTTATCCATCATTAGCTGAAGATCTATCACTTTCTGTGGGCCAGTGACCATTGCTGCTCCCTTCTTTCCACATGAAAAGATGGAACATGGGGTCACACCACAGGTTCTCCACAACCCCACACCAGAATGCCTCACCATGCATGTGTACTATCTTCGGTGACCTTGCCAGGCTGTCTTCCTCCCCATTTCCCAAACCCAAATTTTTTTGTTTCCTTTTCGAGTGGCTGCTAACCCGAGACGGCATTGGCAGAAACCTTCGGAAGAGCTAGTCTTGAACAAGGACAGAGTTAGGGTGACGTGCCGAGTTTTACGGCCTGTCAATCTCACTGCTCTATCTGTGGGGGCAAGCCAACAAAGGGTGGCATTGACCAAGAGCCTCCCACCGAGTGGAGCTGGGCATTGGAGGCATGGGGGAAAGCAGTCTCAAATGTGGAGCCGATAAGCAAATATTACATGGTGGATATAGCTCTGCCTCCTCTCAGCTCTGCAAGACAAACCCTTCCCTGCCATCGGGCAGCTGTGTGGAGCCTGACACACACACATGCGCGTGCGCGCATGCACACACACACACACTACTGCAGTGAGGAGGGCCTTGTTAAAAGGAAAACAGGAGGGAGCTGGTGCAGTTTGATTTGACTGCCTGTGAACTCCGAATTTAAAGCCTGGGTTCTGCAAGAAATGTGCATTTTTGTAACATAAGCCAATATAGTACAAATTAACTTCTGCAATTATTCCATTTTATTACTAGGCTACATTTTAGAAGAAAGAAGCTGCGTTAGCTCATATATGCATGAGTGAGAAGGAACACGGAATAGACTAAAATGGATCAAACCAATCATGTTTCAGTCCAAACACTGCCTCCTTTGCTATCCTGAGCATGGAAAAAGCCTTTATAGGTATGTGTTGATAACACCAAGACATCATCTACTCCGCATGTTTTTACGGTTATTATGGCATCAATAACTGTACAGACACATAAAGTCAATGCACCAAATTATCTGAGACTCCCAGGCCTGACTTTGTAGTCTACATAGAGACCCATGGATACTTTTGGCTGTGCCTCGCCTTTAATGAATGAGGATACGACGCAAAAATGGCAGTGTCTCTCGCCACAAGTATGTGACAGAAGGTTTATCCCGAGACTCATTGCATGGTTTGAGGCAACCCCCACACCCCTCACACACCCCCGAGACTGTCTGAACGCATTATTTTGTTCTTACAATTTCCCCACTGTTCATACGGTGTTCTATTCTGCACGGCACCAGCCTAAATAACATGTACAAGTAGTACAGGATATGCAATCAGTAACATAATGTGCAAAGTACTGAGGTGTACGGTTTTGGACAACAAAAAATGACCTTATTTCGGTGATTTTGAAAAGTGAAACATCTGCTGAAAGATATTTAGTTATACTTTTTCAAATGCATACATGACCTCTACATAAGCCCTGTCACACATTTAAATTTACATTTTTACCGGGATTATTTTAGAAAGCATTGGTTTCCTACACTGGTTGGGGTCAATTAGTCGAAATTGCCCTTTATGAACCTTTATGAATGTTTATGTAGGTCATCTTCATTTAGTCCAATGAACAATACAGTGTTGCCAAATATTCTAAGCGGTGAAGCCAAAGCCGCTTGCCAACAAGGTGAGAATGCCGAACTTGTTGATCAAACATGAAAAGATGGAAAAGGCTGCAGTGAGGTAAGGCCTACATCTAGCTAACAAGCAATGGCGTAACATTGGAGGCTTCCTTATTATTTTACACAGAGTCCTAGCTTTCCCTCACCTCTAAGGATGGGCTTTATGAAAGGAAAAGGGGGGACTTGACAAGAATTATAATTACAACCAGAAGGGCCCTGTATCTTGGGACAACGGTGGATGTTCGCCCTGCTTCTTGATGACATCTGCCTCGCACATTTTCTTCTGTGTCAGGATGTTTTTATATATATAATGAAGGTATAGGCACAGAGAGAACAAAGACTAAGACACCTGGTATCATCATATGCGATGGGTGGTCAGGAGGCTCCTCAGCCTGTGTGCCTCCCACATGTGGGATCACTTTTCAGATAGGCTAGGCTAGTCAGTCAGGGCGCTTAGCATTAGCCGCTTATGTGTTAGTTTTCACCGCCGGCCACGCACTTCAAACGGCGGATAAATGGTGGAAATCTCTTCCCTCCCCTCCCCTTCTCCTCCCCTCGGTCTCTCGTCGCCGGCTCTGCAGTCCCGAGGTGGCGAGAGGTGAGCCGGGGAACAGTTCGTCATATTCAATTAGCACACGGCTGTCAGGAGGAGCCGCGCGTGATGTCATTCCTCCCGCGAGAACCATCTGTGACGTCACCCCGGCGAGAACCGTCTGTGACGCCATCCCCCCCGCGAGAGCCGTCCGTGATGTCATTCTCCCGCGTGGCGTGTGGGGGAATCACCTCAAAACACCCACTTCTTTTCTAAATATCCCGAGTATGCTAACAAATGACTAAAACACAGTGTTTTGTGAGGCAACTTCACGCTAAATTTAAGGCACATTTCCACTATTTTTTTTTTCTTCTCGTAAGTGAATCGCCTGGTCGGTGCTAAATATTATTTTATGCCTGTCACACTGACTTGTCATCGCCTTATTTATTAGAAGAAATGAAGGAAATGGGAACACATGTTTTACCGTGACAAGTGCCTAAACAAACGAAGTTCTAGATAAAGGGGTTCCAAGCACCAAGGAATCTGAAATCATCTGCACCTGTTTCTTCACTTCTTGGTGCCTTCAGTTACTTTGTTCTCGATAAATGTGTACGCACGTGTGAATCCTTCAAAGAGAAACAAAGTAGCTGAAGTAGATGTCTTAAAAATAAATAAATAAATACATAAACAAACAAATAAATAAACAAATGCGATACTCTGAAACTGTTCAGGGACTGTGCTGAAAATGAGAATATATATATATATATATATATATATATATATATATATATATGTGTGTGTGTGTGTGTGTGTGTGTGTGTGTGTGTGTGTGTGTGTGTGTGTGTGTGTGTATGTATACTTTGATCGTGCATTTGTGCACACAGCGACACAATAACTGATATTTCTGACGGAGTTACGTGTATTGATCAGTAAGTATGAATGTTTCCTGAGAACCTCGTGCAGGAGCAGAGCAGCGGCACCGTAAACGTGTCGCGGCCCGCAGGGCCTTCCCCTAGATGACGGGTCACGGCACCAGATTTACGTTGTATGATTTACTGTCTCTCGTCAGCTCCCCTCACACCCTCGTTTCTCCCGCCTGGGCGGCACAGTTAAATGACCCGAAAATAACATGAATATGTAGCAGGGATCCTGATGGAGTGCTGGACTGGAGGGGTGGTCTCCGGCTTTGGCTTTCAGCCGCGGAAACATGAGCTTCAGGACGGCGCGGAGGGTCCGGTACCGCCGTCAGAGCTCACCGGAGCTCCAAAGATGGAGTGGAGGCTGACAAAGAGGCAAAGGCCAGAAAGAAGTGGAGAAAAGCTGAGCAAAGACAACGAAACCAACAGAAAGCAAAGCAGGATGGTGGAGAAAGTAGAGGAAAAATCAGACACCAAACTGTCTTTGCGCGAATACTGAGAATATCTGTAGCAGCCAGTTTCCACAAAATTGTTTTTTTTTGTTTTTTAATTTAAAAAAAAAACACATTTAAAAAATAAAATAGAACGAAGTATATGATTATTAGTACATAAAAAGTTCCGTAAAATAAGTTCACATTAGCTTTATAAATGTATACAAATAACTTTATTTATTAAAATGTGCAATTACGTTTTAAATGATATATTTTATAGTATTAATATTAGTAACAGTAGTAGTAGTGGTAATGTAATACCACACGTGTATTATTATAGTTATTATTATTACTACCTTAAAAGTTTACTTGTTTAACACATAATATTAAGAATAATTATTTATTCTATTATTATTATTGTAAAATATTCAGAAAAAAAAGGGAATTTTTTGTTGGCTTTTGCGCATTCAGAAGTCATGCCATTTAAGTGATATTCTTTAATATTGCTGTGGAAGTGACAAGTAAAGCCTCGCGATAGTAAAGCCATTCGAAATAAAATAAAATTAAATAAAAAAAAAATACTGCTGCTGGTTTGAGTTTGAGTCCTGCGCGCCATAAAAAAGCTCTTCAGGTTGAACTTTCCCGAGCCAAATACATTTCCCAGTTCCATCCTTGCCCTCCCAGAGGGCTCATTGGGCTGTTCTTGGTCTGCTGTCCAAAATATTAAAAAAAAAAAAAAAAAGGAGAAAGATCATTTCAGCACATAGTTGAATTACAATGGGAGCCAAACAATGGATCTTAAAAAGATGACTGTATGGGTTCTTTCTTGGGACATTTTTTGATAAATTCTCTTTTAGACCATTAAAGTGAATGAAAAACTACCCCATCAACATTCCTTTAACTGATTCTAAATAAATGACTTCTTTAAATGTCATCTTAAACCCCATTTTACTCAAATAATATTTAGTGGGATAATACCAGTAATATGGGACACTGTGTTCTGATTATAGTTATTACTTCTCATGAAAAAATATGCTGATTATGTTGATCCCTGACTGATTATTTACAACAGTTTGCAGTACCTGTGAGTTTAAGTGTCAAACTTGACTTGACTTTCTACTAAACCTGAAGGTAACTATTGTAAAAAAAAATGTGTTTAAGAATAATGGTAATAATAATAATAAAATCTTCCCATCAATGTTTTTTTTTCATATTTATTCTGTGCTGTATAAGAAATAATACTGATGCAGAATTGAGGAGGGGCAGAATAAGAGAAAATCCCAAGGTTTCTTAAAATATTGTTATGTTGAAATGTTATTTTTTTTTGAGTAATGTTGCACCTTGAAGTAAACACATTCAAACTACCATTAAAACGAACCAGTAACAAGCATACTGATTTGCTATGCCTGAACGAACATATATAACAAGATAAGCTATAATGTTGGACTCCAAAACCACCAAGCAGTTGTGGCTAAAATGCATTTGTGAACACAATGAGAAAGAGCTGTAGCAGCTGCCTAAGGTATTGGACTGGCTGAGGCAACATTGACCACAGTGAGGCCACACTGACTTCATTGTACAGAGGAATATACACCCTTTCTGCCATCCACTGGGCGCTGAACATGCACAGCAAGCAAAAGGCCAGCTCACAACTGTGAGTGCTTTATGGAGTGACGGCGGCGGCATCAGAATGGCACAAGAGCGTGAAGAAGCACTTTCACACACAGGCTGCGAGATGTGTGGTCTGGGGAATGCTATGCTAAGCCTCTCCCACTGTATGTGTCTACGTATGTGTGTGGGTGAGTAAAGAGGACAGGCTGAAAACACACACACACACATACGGAGCACCAACTGGTGCTTGTGAGTAAATCATTTCATGGATGTGCAGGAAATTTGTGTTGGGATCAGAGTGGGATAGCCAGACTGAGTGTATATGTGGAGGGGTAATGCGAAGGAATGTGTCAGAAATTCACGCCAATCTATCACTGCAGAACAGGTGCAGGGAGAAGACTCAGGTGGTCCACCCACCTTGTCCTTAAAGCACATGCCATAAGTTGGTCTAGAATCGGTTCCACGCTTGTTCTCCCAGACATTTCATTGAGAAACTGGTGACAAACAAAAAGTTAAAGGCGATCAATGGCATCAATTGTATCAATGGCTGCTTCTACTTTCATGGGTCAAGGGAAATTAAATAATGGCATCCAAATTGGTTTTTGGCTTGTACATTTCTTAGAAAAAACACCAACTGTAAAGGAGGTCTTGTGAATACTTCTTCACAGGCACACATCTCTTTAACACAAACGATTCTTTAAAGATCCATTGAAAGATGCTTTGGGGCTTTCCAGAAGAAACTAGAAAATAATCTGGCCTGTCTAAAGGTCCCTTAGGATCAGTACAAAAACTAATGCTTTATGGATCCTAAAATGGTTCTTCAAAGCTATCCCTCCAAAGAATTACATTTGGTGCTTTAGTTGTTAAGGATGTGACAGCAGGAACCCATCAAACAAATGCACTAAGAAATGTTCAAGATGAAAGATATCGGATTATTCATTGGTACAAAAGGACAACTGTGTGTTTTGAATATTCACACTAAATCGAAAGCACAAACATATTTGAGATTTCAAGCTTAGTTTGTTACACCACAATGAGATAAAAGTGGAGCTAGATTTTTGGTCATTTGGTCACGTTTATGTGCTAGTCTTTCCAGAAAAGGTGAAACAATGTCTTTTCAGCTTCACTACTCAGAAACCTTTCTTCAAAAGGCTTGAAACGGATGGGCTCATAGCATGAACGCCTATTTTATTAACATAGTCATCTTGAATTTAGCAATTTGTTTTAGCACAACCCGCTTAAACTGTTGAACGGTTGAGCTTAGCACACAGCATGGACCAGTAGAATTGGCCAGCAGAACCTGCAGTTGCAGGCCAACTGTGGAGGAGCCAGTTGAGCCTTTACTTAAGCAGCTGAGCCGCTCTTCCAATATGTTCTCTCTTTATCTGATGTATTGACAGGATTTCCACGAAAATACTCTACACTTAACCCCCCCAACTCAGCCAATCCCATGTGCTTCAAAAGCCTTGGCAGTTTCTTAACTCCCTTGAAAGTTCACATTGTTTCCATGTGGCTTTGCCAAGTCAAACCCATAAAATGATAGTCCTTTAATAGCAAATAAATAAATAAAACATTTGACAAGTGCTGCCTCAGTAGCTGGTAACAGAACTAGTCTTAAACTGCAAGTATGTAGACATTAGGCATTGTACATATAACAAAAGCTTTTAACGCCAAAAGCTCAAATACGCCAGTGAAAATTCAGAAATATAAGAAGAACATAAACACTTCATGTGCTGATTTGATGTTTGGTTCCCAACATCCTGCCGTACCCCAGCCATCGCCCCGAATAAAGGATTTAAAGGTACTTTAATGGAAACTCTTACATCACTGGGGTGGTCCTCTCAAGGTTACGCCTTTAGTAAGTTTAGTAATTTCACATTAGTCCACCGTATTTCTCTTCATTTTTATTTTTAAGACTCACCCCATCCCAACTCAAAGCTTTCTGTTTTCCTGTTTTACTTTAAAGTGTTCAGTTATGAAAAAAACTATATATGTTTCTTTCCACTAGAACTAAGGGTTAGGGTACAAAATTGAACTTCAGAGAAAATGTACATTTAAAGAAACATTTAAACTGTTAAAAAATGTGGCTTAAAAAATACTGGATGGTAAATATTTGGTGGTACTTTGGCATGTTAAAGCTGACATATATTTAGACATGTATATAGCTGACACATATTTAATTATTTGTTATTAATTTGTTATTTTTTAAAATAATGTGTGTAATAATTTGTTATTTTTTAGTATAAAGTGTGTATCATATTACTTATTTTATATATATATATAATAAGTGAATATAAGTGAATATTTACTGCTCAGTTATTCTGTTTTAAGAAAAAAACATTTCCAATTATTGATGGACATTTTTTGCTTTAAAGAATTAAATTGCAATGTTTTAAGATTCAAGAGGGAAGCTGAACCTGTGATTTGACCATTTTTTTAGCCCAATCTCTGAAACTCAGAACAGTTTAGGGGAGTTTAAGGGAAGAAAAACTGCTTTACAAATCATGTTTCCATCGAGCACTTGCAGTTGATTGCGCAGAAGTCCCGACACGCACAGCTGCTGCACAAATCGGACTCATGAACTATCTCACACACGTCACACACTCATTTTACACTGGCTTATAAATGTAAATGCTGTGCGGTCAGGAAGAATTCAAGAGGACAGGGTCATTTTTCAAAAAATTTGGTGTGTTTTTCTTTGTGTGTGTGTGTAGAGATAGCTGTGTGCAGTCAGAAGCTGGTCTGGTTGCCTTTTTCCTCTCATGCCTTCTTCAGATGGACCTCAGGGCAGCGTGACATTATTTAAGTCTGTGTTTAAACAGCAGTCTGTGACTGACGTGCAGCAAGATAACTATGACCTCTCTCTCTCCCTCCATTTTTTTTTTTTACCCTCCAGACTCCTTATCTTCACCTGCAGCTAAATAAGCACAACAACCCTTGTCAACCTCAAGTACCTGAATCCAAACAAATGGCTCTTAAACCCAAAACTAAGTGCTTACCTCAAACTAAAAGCCTTTATTTCAAACGATACCCTACGTTTTTGCACATCCAAGCAGTTAGAATAGCTAGTGCTGTGAAATTTGCAAGATATAAATTGCTGCTGGTAACAAAATGAGAGCTGCTAACCATCAGTGAATTTAAAGCTAATAAAAAAAACACTCTAATATATGAAATATGGAAATGCTTCTTTGGCCCATAACAAAACTGGATACCAGTCACTTCCAGCTTTTGCTTAAATGCTTTGAATGTCATGACTAAGTTTTCTCAAAATCAAAAATGAAACATGTGAAATATTTGAAGATCTGTCTATCTATCTCTGGTTTCCTGATCATTTCTAATATATATATATATATATATATATATATATATATATATATATATATATTCTTCAATATTATAAATATATATATATATTTTTTTGTTAAACAGAAGACTCTGAAATGAAAATGAAATGAAATCCTTCCAAGCCTGGTCAGTGCGTGTCAATAAAACCTAACAGTGTAACTGCGTTGCACAGGAATCATTCTTCTCTTTCTATTCAGTGATGGCCATTTCCAGTCATGCTTGCTGAAGCATGAGGGCCTTGCTTGCTGATTGGCTTCTAGCCTGTGCATCTACTATAGGCAGACTATGTTAATAAAACTGTGATTCCTCATTTGATTTATGCAGCTACAGTCCTTGTTTCTTGAGTGTTTGACACAATTTCCTACAGTCAGAAAAATTTAATTTGAGTAGCAACTTCATATAGACATTCCTGTAGCTTCTTGTAGCTCGTATGTACCTTCAGACCACTACAGTAACAGCAGTGTAGGATCCAAGTCGGTGAGGCAAAAACAGCTACATACTGTGGAGAGAAAGCCCTGTGTTCTTTCCGCATTCTGCCTGGCAGCTTGGATAGACATTGACATATCTGGCCTTCACGTATGGTGATTATCTACAGCTGATGGAGCTTTGTCCTTTAAATATACACACACATACACACACACACACACACACACACACACACAAGCGCGTCTTGCAGTATTTACACACACACACACACACACACACATACACAAACCTAAAATATGGCCAAATCTCGGGCACCTAACATGGAAACACAGTAACTCTGCCATTAAACTGATGTCTGCTTAAAGCTTTCTGTCAAATCAAGCTGTCAAATTAAATCAAGTCAGAATTTGGGGAAAAGTGGGACACTGGGTAATTTACCATAGCATGTGTGAATTTAAGAGAGGAAATATTAAAAAACAGATGAAAATGCAGAGGGATGCTATATATATATATATATATATATATATATATATATATATATATATATATATATATATATATATATATAGAAGAACATCTTTACTGTAGGCAAATTGAAATAAAAATGTTAAAGCAACAAGACTGATTGGCTGCCCTAAATGGAGGTTTATTTAAGAAGTAGCCCAGGCTGAAAAACCATATAACATGTGAATGTGCAGAATACTGCAGTTGAAATCGTCAGTAATTATTTGTTTCTGTGGCATCACTTTGTGACATTTATTTACATCATTAACATCAGTGAAACTTCATGCTACATTGAAAGACATGCAAAGAGAAATGGACAATGTGTTTACATGCCACTTTCCATGGATTTACATCCATAAAAAATTTTGGCCAATCAATCAATATAGGTGCACTTCTCCACCAAGCCTCCATAGTCCTTTTCGCATCAAGAACATTTTCCAAAGATCTGTGGCTGGGTGCATCATTAGGGTTAGTGTGAGGAAATCAGATACCCAGGAGCAGCTTGGAGAAGAGACACCACTTTGGAAAGAGCCTTTCGTTCAGGATGATCAGGATGCCTCCTGGGCGCCTCCCGGTGGAAGTGTTTCTGGGAGGAGGTCACAGGACTGACCCAGGACGTGCTGGGAGAATGATACATATTGGCTGGTCTGGGAACATCTTGGGTTCCAAGAGGAGGAGCTGGTGGACGTGGTTGGGCAAAGGAACGTCTGGCTGCTCTGCTCAATAAGCTACCACTGCAAATCCTGAGTGAAGGAAAATGATGATGATGATGATGATGATGATGATGATGATGATGATGATGATGGTAATGATGATGATAAAGTTAATGAAATATGTTGACTTGCAGCCAGTAACAATAAACATTAAGTGAAAAGTTGTGGAACAACCCTCAGGGTGTACTGTCACTTTTAATTACATTATATTGAGCATGAAATATTAATGAACATCAGCAGAGGCACATGGGTTTAATATCACCTTTTATTCATTGCTGGCTTCAAATATGTTACAAAAATATTGGAGGCATTTGTATTGAACACATTTTCTGCCTTTAGGACTAACAATACAATGGTTCTTACACACTTCTGCTGACTAGCAATTAGTTTCCTGGATCTGCAGGAAAGACTTTCATATCAGAGTCTGCTGTCTAGGTGCCCATGCCACTGGTATCCAATACTTTGGACATGCAACCTGTAAATATTTGGTAAGACTTTACTGCAGGGTATGCTACATGACATCCACATAAACTTTTTATGGCAACTGGCATTAACCTACATAGACATTTATGAAGGCTTATCCCAAGGAGTTTGCGCACTTTCTGGGGTGAAACAGATGGGAGTTTGATAATAATAATAATAATAATAATAATGATAACTTGGTAAAACCTTTTAAAGCACACCATGTATATGGCTATGTGACAACTACATAAGGCTTTTGTGACATAAAGGTTTATTCGGACAAATGTTTTTATCATGAGAAGCACTTTAATCAGTTTCACTCCCAGAAATGAAACCTTGATGGATGTTTGTCAGAATAAACCTTTATAAACCTTTATATCACTTTTAATATCACTTGTCATAAAATTCTTATATAGATGCTACATAGCCGTATTAATGATATTTTACAATGCAGTATAACAAACATGTCTTGACTGCTAAATTAAGCTTCATAGTTAACTATCCTTTATGCTTGCATATGAACCAAAGAAAGTTGAAGATAAATATCAGCAGATGGATCAATTTGCAGCCACATCCAATTATTACTTAATATACTTAAATGTGTGGTCCCAGGTTCTTTTCCCAAATGTTTCTTTCTTTCTTTGTGTCAACTTTCTTAAATGTATAATGATGAATAAAATCATTATGTTACAGTTCTAAGCCCACTGGAGAGTTAATCGTAATGACAGAAGTTTGCAAATTTTTCAACACATTGTTTTAAAAGGCCTCCAAATTGTATAGTAAAAGGCAAAGCTGTTTTTTTGAAGATAAGCTTTAACTTGGTGTCATAGCAGAATTGAAAGACTATAGTAACAGCATGGAAACATGGGTAACATTACAAAGCATGAAGTTGATAAATGGCAGCAAAATTCAAGAACAGCTTTTTGAATTTATCATTTTTTGAGTTGCATATTTTCACCTATTCAACCCTAGATCAGTTTAGCACCAGCTGTTGATACTGACTGTTTCACTGTGGACTTCTTTTTTTAATGAGGCACAGTACTGCCAATCACAACTCAAGTAATTTACATTAATCAACCTTAAAGGCACACACGACAAGAGCAAAAAAACAGCCTGTTTAATTGTAAGTGATAATGGAAGGCTGGAATAAAGCCTTGCAAACATGGAAGAAAATGAAGGAAAAGAGATGTTTCACCTCAAGCCTTACCCTGGTGAAGATACCCATTCCCAACATTGTTTAGAATCACCAACTAGATGGCTGCCAATTTGAACATTTATAGATAATCAATAGGTTTTTTTCCAGATTTGTGTTTTCTTTCCTTAATCTTAACCCTCCTATACAGATCGATTAATGAAGTCCATTCCCTATTCCTTCGGTAATGAGCTGATCATCCTGCAGTGGGCTTATTTATGAGCTCTGCACATTCCGGCGGCCTCGGCTGACTGACTGTTTTTTCCATTAGTGTACACATTAAGCAACAGGTCGATCTTCCACTCATTAACCATTACCTTCAAGTCATTAAGTCCCATGGCGAATCCCTGAGGTCCTGCGGTGATCAGCTCTAACCCGATAAACATAGAATTCATCTTGAATCTAGATGGCTGGATGGACTAAAGTCTTAATTTGTTGCTGCTTGACCCTGATGTATCAATAATAGAGAGTTAATTAAAGACTAATTTATGTTAGTGGTTCAAGAGCCTCTGGATTCTTAAGCTTATCACATCATATAAGCTTATAAGCACATCATAACACATCATCCTGCCATAACATAAAAATGACTTTGTAATTAATTTGTGTGGCAGATGAAACACATTGTTGCTAAGCCTGATCAACCATAGCATTAAAACCCACTGCCTATTAATGTTTGAGTCTATTACATGTCCCCAAAAGAGATTGCCGAGGCATGGAGGTCACGAGGAGAAGTGGTGCGATATCAGCTGTGGTATCTGCACCAAGATGTTAGCAACAGATCTTATACATGGTGTGGGGTCTCCATGGATTAGACTAGTTTGTCTAGCATGTCCCATAGAAGCTCAGTCACACTGAGATCTGGGGAATCTGCAGGTCGAGTCAACAACTTAAAATCTTTGTCATGTTCCTCAAGCATGTTCTGAATAATGTTTGTAATGTGGAAGCAATGTTGGGCTCCAGCAAAGTTTATGTAGTCTCAAATGTATATGAATGCCAGGATCCAAAGTTTGCCAGCAGAACATTTTCCGGAGCATCACACTTCCTCCACCAATGTGCCTTCTTCCCATTTTGCATCCAAGGACTATCACTTATACAGGTAAGTTAGACAGATGGAAATGAAGATCACCTGTCACCTGTCATCAGTTTCAACTGTCAATAACTGTAATATTGTGGGTGATATGAATATGTGTATATAAGTATGTGGATAAATGTGAAATGAATGTTTTACAGGAGAATAGGAGTGCACATAAGGGCAAAACACTAATATGTTTATAAGTTTGAAATCTTTGTCCAAAAAGATTTAGCTAAATCATTAGAAATATAATCGGGGTGGCGGTGATCCAGTGGTAGGATACTTGCCTATGGACCTGTGGCTCAAAAGGTCCCAGGTTCAAATCCCACCTCCAGCACTACCACCACTGGGTCCCTGAGCAAGACCCTTAACCCTGAGTGTCTCCAGGGGGGACTGTCCCTGTAATTAGGACATGTAAGTCGCTCTGGATAAGAGCGTCTGCTAAATGCTGTAAATGTAATAGTCCTCTTTATGTGGGATTCTGGAGTTGTTGTTGTTGTTATTATTATTTTTATTATTCCTAAAAATTATAATAATATTCTCAATATATACAGTACTGTGCAAAAGTTTCAGGCAGGTGTGGAAAAATGCTGTAAACAAAGAATGCTTTCAGAAATATGAATAATGATTGTTTATTTTTATCAGTTTTATCAGTTCCTAAATTCAGGTTAGATTCCATGGGGGGTAGATCATTTAGTGTTGCTGCCCCTAAACTCTGGAATTCCCTCCCTCAAAGCCTGCGCTTAATGTCCTCGCTGTCCCTCTTCAAAACACATATGTTACAAAACATATCTATTCAGTTTGTGCTATTCCACTTCTCCCAGTTCTTAATTTCCTTATTCTGCTGTTTGTTTTCTGTCTTTGTGTTTGTATTAACTGTTTTTTTACTTGCTCTGCTCTGTAAAATGACCTTGGGTTTGAGAAAGGCGCTATATAAATAAAAATGTTTATTTGTATTATTATTACAAAATGCAAAGTGAGCGAACAAAAGAAAAATCTAAATCAGATCAATATTTGGTGTTACTACCTTTTGCCTTCAAACCAGCATCAGTTCTTCTAGGTACACTTGCACAAAGTCAGGGATTCTGTAGGATTATAGTCGGTCTGATCAACCAATTTTATCAAACAGGTGCTGATGATCATCAATGTCACACGGAGGTTGAAACACAGTCATGTTTGGAACAACCTACCAGCCGAGTTCCTTCAAAAACTGTGTGCAAGTGTACCTAAAAGAATTAATGCTGTTTTGAAGGCAAAGGGTGGTCACACCAAATATTGATTTGATTTAGATTTCTCTTTTGTTCATTCACGGCATTTTGTTGATTGATGAAAATAAATGATTAACACTTCCATTTCTGAAAGCATTCTTTGTTTACAGCATTTTTTCACACCTGCCAGTACTGTAAATATGGTTTAAATCAATCATCAAGTTAACCATCATATTAAATATCACATATAACACATTTTATAGTTATACACTAGTATATAAACAATTTTCAGAAAATATAGAGTCGTGTAGATATGGAAAAGTGAAAAATATGGAAAATATGTAGATATGGAAAAGTGAAAATATGTTTAACAGAAAACACAGTTCTGACATACTTATCATTGTGTTTAGGACACACAATAGTTATTTTCATCATAAAAGTAGTTTAAATGTTTTATAATTCTTTTAGCAATCTAAGCATTTTTTGCTAATAATACTGCTAATACTAATGCTAATGCTAATGCTAATATAAAACTTTGGACAGATTTAGATTAGGAGAATAGAAGAGTAATAAAATGTCTATAATTTTTCAGTGGATGTGATATTCCTTATAGTTTTATTCAACAAATATATTTGAAATTATATAACAATTCATGTATGGGTATACTCATTTGAAGTTATTGAAATAAAGATATAATTATTGAAATTTTATTTAAGTTTTGTCATAAAGAGCTGAAGCAAGAAGGTGAATATGTAGGAGGGTTAAATAAGTACATTAAAAAGTGCACAAGGAAATCCTGGGAGATGATTAGGAGGTGTGCAGACTTCCTTGAGAATATCTCTACAGATAATCCCGGAGGAATCAAAGACCCGACGAGGGAGTTGGCAGGAGGGGGGGAATCAATGCAAAGCAACAAAACAATGTGGGGTCTGGAAACACAGATGTTCAGAGACACTCACACAGACTCAGAGGCGTGCTGAAACTCCCTGCCAGATGTGAACGCACCCCACATCATTTCACAAAACCCAACTTTACCCAATCATGGTGAACTGAAAAGTGCCAATGCACACAAATGCATGTCTCTAAATATATGGAGAAAAGCAACTTTTCTTTCTTTCTTTCTTTCTTTCTTGCATTCTTTCTTTCTTTCTTTCTTTCACTGGTAAAACATATTTTTATCTACATAGAGCTGAATGTAATAGGAAGGGACTATAAGCAGTGTAGGCACTCCCTTAGGACATCCAAACCACCTGGGGCTAATATATCTAAGTGTATATTTAAGTCAGCCATAAAATGTGCATATAAGATCATGTAAATAACATATGAGTAACTTTGCTCCTTAAAAAAACACATTTGTCCTTATTTATTGATGCTATATTATTTATTTGCTGATTGCTAATGAAGGGATTTACCCCAAACTTTTGTGTGCCCCTAGACATTCCCCGTATTTAAAAAAAAAATCATCAGCCTTATTAGTTTTATATAATCGGCATGAAATTGCCTTAGGGCAGTGTGTTTTTAAGAGGAGAACCCATTTCTTAATCGATCACCTAATTGATTTCCCAATGATTAGCCTTGCCATGTCTGTATTGATTTTTTTTCTCTAACTATCAATTAGCAGAGATCATTGAAAGTCAGAAAATATATTCGCATTGATGTCGTTTTTAGGACATTGGTAGAGGTGTAATTTGCATTGTTTCTTATGGCATGTCGAAGCAGTCTTTAAGAGTCTTTAAGAAAGTGTGTGAATAACACTTTTCCTCTGTGTCTCTGTGTCTGAATGTGTGTTTGAGTGAGCATGTGTGGCATGAAAATACATCTGCATTGGTTTAACCCATCGGGAGCATTTCTCAGCAAGTAGCCATGCTTTCAGCCCCAGGTTGGCCCAAATCATCTGGACTGTGGAAAGCGTGAAATTTCTCCAAGCTTGGACACAGAGCACTTTCCCAATTCTCCTCAACTGTCTACAGCCTAAAACCTATGCCTATATATTCATGCTGTCTGGTCCAAAAATATCAAGTGACTACAAATGCCAGTCCTAACACAAGGGTCAGAACAGGTGACAAATAAATGAACCTGTAGGTCTTCAGAGATCATTTTTGAAATTATTATAAAATTTATTATTAAATAAATAAAGTTATTTCTTAAATAAAATTTTAATTGATATGTATATTTGATGTTCTGAAGAAGGTTCTTTACACCTGCACAAATCAGAAACATCTTATGAAAGGCTTTTTAGGAAATCATTAGTGCTTCTTCTGTGGTAATATTCCAGGGAATCTTTTTTGGCACCACTTTATATGGAAGATCATTAAACTTGCCATATTTCTTCACACTATACAAACTGTTTCTTTAAGGAACCATATCATTATAAACTGTTTTAAGAACCAAAAGTGTTTTTTTTTTCTGTGGCATTGCGCCAGTGATCCCTTTTCAGCACCTTTATTTTTACAATGAAGATGAGCCCTTTAGAACTTTGTGTTGAAGAGTACTTCCACAAGTTTTCTGGGAATTCCTGCTACATGATTGTGATATAAGTTGGTCCCTAAAATACTGTGCTTTTCATCTTCGGCTTCCATTGGAGCTACTCTCCGCAACAGTGGACTGAGAATGGAAAACTAACTCATCTGTGTTCAGGCAGAGGCGATATATATCCCAAAAGGTCTGACTACACCCACCTATCGGTAAGTGAATACCTCCTTCAGCTTCCAAATACTGTCAGCGAAAGTAGTCAATTACTCGAAAGCACTTAATCCCATCATAATCTTTAACACTTGGCCTAGAGTTGGGACTTAAATCCCTGCTCCCTGGAGTAATTCTTCTCCAAAAGCCTGAGGAAACCTACCTCTTCTGGAGGCCCCAGAGGACTGCCTTGTGGGACCTCTCAGGGGTCAACAGGTCAAGTGAGGCAGGGTCAAGCAGGCCCATGGCGGAAGAGGAGCCCATGTTTGACTGACAGTACTCGGGAAAAGGCATAAAAGAAAAACACAGGTTTCAAATCAATAGTATGAGACCCTTTAAAAGTGTTTTGATATGGACATGATGTTTTTATGGGGGACACATGGCTTGATCTTATGATCTGTTTTCAGTGTTTGGAAGGGGGTAATTTACAAACAGAAAAACAATTAGTTCAGATCATATCAGTAGCTCAAACATAGCAGCGAAACATTCAAAGTCAAGTAACTCTACAAACTACACATACAGTTAAATAAGTTGAATCTTACTGTTTAAGGTGGATATTATCTGTCATGCTTTTGCAAATAGAGCTGGGGGAAAAAAACATCTTTAAACATTTAAATCAAGCTATTATTCACCATAAAAAGAACATTTCCTCAGGAAGCCAAGCCAACTGGGACAAATAAACAAAAGGAATTCATATTATATAGAGTGTTATGATCTTCATTATGTTTGGTCTTTCTGGTGCTTTGGAAATATAACTGAAAATTTCCAGTATTCATATTTCCCAACAACTTTTCCTCCCTCATTCTTGTTATTTAACTAAATGTTAATTACATTACCTATCAGCGTAGTTAGCTATACTGTTGGAACATTAACAATAAGCTATATTTACAGCAGAAAAAGTAATTCTACTGTGAATAAATTTAAATGCACAATGAGTCTTCATTTGTAACACATTTTCTTTGACAATGTGACACATTTCTAAATGTTTCCCTCAATAAATAAAACTTTGTAGTATTAGAGAGGTGAAACAGGATGAGCACATGACTTGTAATCAAAACTCATTTAATAGACTGCCATAAGACATCATCTTTGGATATTTATTCTTTTAATCAGAAGTGGTAAAAGCACACACACTTTTCTTATGTAGAGGTGCTTGAGAATACCTGAGTATACAAGAAATTATTTTGGTAGAAGCAGAAGTACTGATTCAGCTTCTTTACTCAAGAGAAAAGTACAGGCTCTGAAATGAAGGACAATGCAGGAAGGACTCTACTGGAAGTGTATAAAGTGAACTGAACTTCACTCTTTATTAATATGTGTTACTGTCCATTTAGGTTCAAAATTAGCCTTGATGTTGCGAAAATATGCAATGATGTAAAATTTTAAAAAATGATTCCGGGTTGGACTTTAAAAACTCCTCTCTAATCATTTTGATATTTCAGACATAATTCTTCAATGAATGTAAAATGAAGAGATTTAGCTCCACCCATTAATTATGGTTATAACTATATCTACCCATTAATGCTGAAATCATAAACAGTGTTTTGAAGCTAAATACAAAGAAACAAAGAATATATGTACATCATAGATGGTATCACTGATTTTCAATGCTACTTTAGACACTGGTCTTAAAGAACCAAGAACGAACCCTTTCAGAGTCAACTTGATGGCATTGTGATGCTACTGCATAGGAGATTCTTTGTGACATGGCACACTCTTTGCAATAGACCTTCATATGTTTACCCTGCTGCTACTTCAGCTGTTTCAGTTGATTGAGATAGTCCTATCTTGTGCTACTGGGATGGATGGCGTAGTGTGGTAATGGAACCCAGGTGTGTGTTTGTGTTAGCATGTGGGCCCCACAGAAGAGGGAGTGTAAAGTTGAACCACATGGAAGGAGCTGATAACCAGTAGGGTGTAAGAACGTATTCTGCCTTTAAGTCTAACATATGCAGAATTATGGCACGGTACAGAACCAAATATGGCAGTTTGTATGATACTGTTCCTATTTACACAGTCATATTGAACAAATCCTCTGTGCCTCAGAACTGTCTTCAACAATTGAGAATGGCTGTTCATGGAAAACATTAAATCAACATGCAATGTCAAACTAAATTATTGATCTCTATTCTTTTTGTCCATTTTATGTATCCGGGATCTCTTGTGACCAAGCAAAATGGACAGCTCGATGGTAGGTTCACCAAAGGTGTGAATACAAGTTTTGAATACAAGTTTTGAATACAAGTTTTGATTTCATACCAGCAAGAAATAAAACATATACTGCACCATGATGTTTTTTGTTCATTTTTGCATTTCAAACTTTGCAAATAAATGTGCAGCTGTATGTTTATGATGTGCATAATAATGATCATAAGAAAAAAAATACATTTGGTTGGATTGGGAAAGGATTGGAGGAGTGTGATGAGGTGTGGTGGTTGGGGTGGGATTTCAATTATGTGAACAAATGCACCAGAATTTGCATTGATATAATATTGATATAAAATAATATTTAATATATGATTTACAAATAATTTCCTTTTGTTTAGTATTAAGGGCCATGAATACAGACTAAAATCTTAAGCTAATGAATGGCTTCTGGCTAAAGTGGAAATGGAAAAGAATTGAGAAATTTCTGGCTCTAACATTGAAATTCCATAGATTAGCTTATTAAGGGTTTAGCTGATCCTTTTGTCAAGTGTTTAAGAGGATGGAAGGCCATAAATTGCCAGGAAAGTAATGAATCTTTGGTTCCAACTAGTTTACATTGGCATTAAACAGTGCCTTTGCCAAATATATTTACGATGGTCAGTGTAGCACTGAAAGTCAAACTCATCATTATTGCCATCCCTGCCTAGTTTGAGAATCAGATCTTGCATTCTCTAAATGTGGAAATGAAGTGGTTATCCACTATGCTATCCAAATGCTTTTGGTGGAAATTGAAAACCCCTGTTTTCCTAGCTTTATCATTGGGTGGCTCCTCATTAGCAGGGTTGAGAAAAACAATATAAAGTTGTTGCTTTTCAGATAGGAAGAAAATAATCTACCTATACCATTGACCAATAGTCATCCCTTCAAAAGGCAATCACAGAAAGAAGTATAAGCTTTCGCTAAGCTGTGTATTTTGCTAGCATGCTTGAGAAAATAAAAATAGGGAACAATTCAGTTCCTGTGAGACAGGGATCCTTTTATATGAAATTTAAAGCACATACATTTTGCAAAACATCAGGTTGAAACTGCTAAGTATGTCATAAACTGTAAGATGTCATAATCTCATTTTACATATAACATCTAACTTCCTCAGGGACTGAAACTCACTTACTGTAGAAAATGGAATCCCATATGATGAACAAACCCAAAAACTTATAATCCATTGAAATGTTTTAAGTTAGTCTTACATTTATCTTGCCAGGACAACCTTCGGCAATAGACCAGCCTGAAAAGATTACAGCCCTGAGCAGAGCCAAACTCAAGCCAGTGGAATTCTTGGCTTGTTAACCAATCTGTCCCAAATCGCTTAACATAGCAGAACAGACACAACTGTTTTACTGGGCTACATAAAGTCCAAATTGGAAGGGAACTTGATGATGTCATGACTATGCAGGCATGCACATTTTATCATTAAGTGTGTGTGTAATGTGTGTAATAATTGGGAGTGTGTAATCATTTTATGCAATAAATATTACAAACAATCTCACAGATATTGTGTATACTGTATGTTCCAAGTATCTCTACACACATTAACATTAAAACAAATTAATTAACTATTTCTTTAGATTTTGGACCATTTTTATTATATTCATAACATTTGACCGAATGGCACAAATGGCAGCTGGTATTTTCTTAATTATGTCAAAATACAAATGGAAGTTCAAAGTTCTGACAGGGGTGTTAATGTATCTACTTATATGCATCTATTAAAAATCTGTATGTTAAAAATGTCCTCCATATATTTCAGATACTATAATAAAAACAATACTAACAACAATAATAATTTCTGTTTTATATACCTGCAATATTTGCAGTCATTTTCAAACGAATGCCAGCTGCTTCTTTTTGTTGTATTTATTATCATGTGCGTTACGTGATACAGCTATAAGATGCATAATACATAACCCATACCCTTCAGAAAAGAAAGAAAGAAAGAAAGAAAGAAAGAAAGAAAGAAAGAAAGAAAGAAAGAAAGAAAGAAAGAAAGTGGTGAAGTACACAGTTTGGTGCAGTACACTATTGTAGTCAAGCTTTATTTGCATGATAGATCAATAACAGGCCAGAATAACAGAGCATTGGCCTCCTTTTA
This sequence comes from Hepsetus odoe, assembly GCA_017165825.1. Taxonomy (NCBI): domain Eukaryota; kingdom Metazoa; phylum Chordata; class Actinopteri; order Characiformes; family Hepsetidae; genus Hepsetus; species Hepsetus odoe. Next base: position 5,481,681 of record CM029386.1, read on the forward strand.
GTGAGAGTCAGTATCGTTGCTATTTCACTCAGGACTGAACAGCACGTTCAGCATTGTTCATTGTCTTCTGAAATATTTACTGCCTCTATGATTCCCAGGCAGAGAGCCTCCCAGACAGGGGAACTGTGCAGGGCACTAACACACAGCATTCATCAGGGCAGATTAGCAACATTACAAACACACAGCCGCACACACACACATACAGACACACACACAAACACACACATATGCGCACACCCTGTTAATGAACTGGTGAGCGATGTTTATGAGGAATCGCTTACCAACCACGCAGATCAGTAACAGATGCCTTCTGGCATATGAGTGTGCACTGGAGCCAATTTGACCACTGCTCTGATTCCAGCATATGAAAGACTGGAATGTCATGGTGTTCCCTGATCTCTTCACCAGATTGCCCGCTCCACTGCACCAACTTATGAACCTTAAAGGGATGGTTAACCAATAAACAAAATGCATAATTCCTAAACAGTTAGAATAATAAACTTGCAGACAGGGTATTACGCATTTGTCATTTCCCTCCATTTTTTACTTTTTTCTGACAATGTCAAAATCCCTTGACATAATAAATGGGACACTTGAAATTGTTCAAAAATGCTTGGAAAAATGATCTTCCATTACATTAGCATGCATAAAGGTTTTTTATGCATATATGTCTTCTGTATAAAATTACCATTTTGGACTTATGGGGTTTGGTCATGGGATCCAAAGAGTAATGAAGATCTCTACTGCAGGGGTGCAAATTTGGCCTGACAAGTAAGGGGTCCAACTTGAAGAGGCTATGTTTACAGCACTGATACAGCTAACTGAGTAATCATGCTTCAACTGAAAATGATCATATTGGGAAAAAAAAAATATTATTTCACCAGGACTAATAATATCAAATTGTTAATACACATTCCCCTTAAAAATGCAGTTAGAATGGCAATTGATTTCTTTCTATGTCAGTTCCTTGGCAGACTATAGCAATGTAATAATAATTACTATAATTACATTGACAGAATAGTTCAGAATTAAGATATATACATTAATAATTAATATTTATGTATTGAAAATGAGGTTAGTATGGTTTTTTGTAACAACCAACAACATGCTCAGCAACTGACTTGATTATACTTTGACCAGAATTAAAACAAAAGCCTTATTGCATTTTAAAATATTTCTGGATAACTACAAGAATTTAAATTTGGTCTTGTTGTCTTGTGAGTCATGTTTCAAACGCTCTATAATCAGACATCTGACAGCATTCACAGTCAACTAATGGTTAGAAATAGCTTGGAGGCTTTATTACATGAGCATTTCTCTGAGCAATGATGATTCTTCATGTACCATGATGTTAAAATGTGCCTTTGTTGCCAAACAGAGGCAGTCATTTAAATTATTATTACACTTATTTTTGAAAATATATGGAACAAAGAGGATCTTGTTGCCTTGGCACTTAATTTACCTATCAAACAGGAGGTACTCGGGCAGCCACAGTCATTTGACAGTCGGTTCAGGGAGGTACTTGTTAAGTTCCTAGTTACAGCTTAATAGAGCAAAGAATCCCCCTATCTCAAATGACTTTGGCTTGAGGTGTGTCTTGCATCACCCGGGCAGGTGCCAACATACCCAAAGAAGGTGCTGAAGACCGAGATGAGTCTTTCGCACACGGCTAGTGGATCGAGATACATTTGCCCAAGTGTGAGATTAGCTGTCATCTGCAGCCAGGGGATGTGTACACACATATGTAATGACAGCGTTTGTATTTGCATCTGGCCTCCTTATGCCCATGTTTAGAGAGACTTCAGAGCTGTGGAAGATGAGCATGAAAGGAAATTGCGATGAGCCCTCTTCTCCGAGCCACTCCGAATCTGCTCCACATTACTCTAGGAGCAGTATCAATCCAAACAAGCTGCCTCTGCCCGCATGGGGTTCATGACTTCCTCCCAAATCTTAGCCAAGGCAAGAGGAGGGAGCAAGCAGAAATCATTAAAGTCCTCCTCTGACGGATGGAACATGGCACTTATGCTAATTCCTGGTTCAGTGCCGAACCCCCGTTCGCCTCTTTGCCCTGCTGTCCTCTCTAAGGAATGTTTGGTTTAGGGGTAGATTGGAATCCAGCATTCAACAGGGTCTGAGTGTCTGTATTTGAACTCATAGAAAGCCATAGTTTACCAGAGAATGGACCTCTGTCAAGGCTTTTTTAACCTTGAGCCTCAAAATCTGACAACTGTCACTTTAGAGGGACTTGGGACTTCTCATCATGAATACTTTCAAAGCAGTACATGTATATGCATTTAGGAATTCATAAATTCAAGAACAAGCTTCATCCTTGGAAGGTGAATGTCAAGCTGAGTTGTTGAGATCAGTAAGGACACGGTGATTCTTTGCTTTAGCTAACTCCCATTTATACACCTTTCTCTTGATGCAAACGTGGTCAATCAGAAAACAATGCGTTTGATGTAAAAGGCTTCTGGTCGGGGTCACTTTCTATGTGCATTGAAATAACAGGCAAATGTGGGTGCTTACAGCCTGTTTAGCACTGAGCAAGTCATTACACACTTGCCTCAAACCTCACCAAAATGTTAAGTAATCTCAGAAAGACTTAATTATGTGGTTTCCGACACTGTTTGACGCCTCATCAGAGGAGAACCCTGAGGGCCTTCTAGGCCTTCAGTGATGGCATAATGATTTCTAGGAACATACATGTGTGTGTGTAAATTAAAGGGTTCCTTAAGTTCTTAAAGTCATCCTACGAAAACGACTCAAATAGAATTTTTTTTTTCCTATTTTATCAAACACAAATTTTTGAGGCTTTCATAAGTTAGATTGGAAGCTGAAAGGCCTAGCTTATAATATTGAACATTATAAATGCAAAGGAATCTCAGATCATGGCTTGCTTTAAAATGGATGGTGCCATTTTCTGAAGGAAAACAAAAAACACTCTAGACCTTCTGAAATTTATGGATATGTCACTGACTATGAATACGAGTTGCAACCTTTCCAAAAGGTTTGTGTAAACTAAGATGGTAAGCAACCATAAGATGGTAAGCAACCACAGCTCTACAGACTCACACAAGGTACAGTAGGTTTCAGTAAAGTTTCAGTAAAACATGGATTATGTTTAATCTGGAATGGCAAATAGTTTTTACCATTATCTTAGAACAAACACTTTACTATTAGCATTGAGATGCTAGCAGAACTTAGCATCACTCTCAAAGTCCACACCACAGTTTGTGGACATTAAAGTGCACGTTAAACTGAAATATTTTCTGTTTAGTACAAATATGTGTCACATATTTGAGGGATTCAAATTTCAAAAAACCCGGTGGAGTATGTATTTGATCTGTAGTTACAAAAAACATATAATTAAACAAATCATTAAAAAATGTTATTCTAATCAGCCTATGGAAGCTGAGGAGTGGGGGTCACTTTAGTCTGCTTCATGAATAAGGGAAAATACAGAACAACCAATCACAATACACCTCTTTTCCATTAAATCTGTCTTAAAGACATAGTAAATCACCGCTGTATTTAAAGTAAAAGATGGTTGAATGCAAAGATGAATAATGACTGTATTGGTCCATAAACATAAAAAAATGTGATCAAAACATTTGGGTTTCAAATAATTTTTTTAATACATCACAACAGCTTCTTATGCATTACAATAGAAATCTCACTTGTAAAAATTTGAATTAGATAAAAAAATAGAACCAAAATGAATTTGCATACATTTAAACCAAATATACAGTGCAGTGCTAAAGTTTGGGCACCCTTGGGGATAATGACATGATTTTTACATTTCATCTGCTAAATTTGATACAAAAATGCACTGTTCATTGTTCATCACTGTATCGCAAACTCTTTCAACTCAGTGAACTATCAACCAAAATTGGTTGAAAATGGTTTAAGTGTGCACCCTGTTGAAGAAGTTATTTTTCCTTTTGAACTTCACTAAAACATCATTGGATCAACGGTGCTGAAAACTTTTGCATATGACCACATGTCAAAATAGCTAGAAGAAATACATCAGCCCCACAACGAAGTGATGTTGTTGTTGGGAAACTCCATATTGGTCTTGCGCTCCCACTCTTCCCTAAAAATCCTCCACATGCTTCGCTTGCGAGATTGACAGGCTCAATTGCATGCACATGCTTACGAGTCCACTTTGCTTAATTTGATGACTCCTGAGTGTCAAGCTTCCTTTGGGCCCTCCTTCTCCCAGCTCCTCCAACCCGAGGAACGTCTTCATCCCCCCTCCATCAGGACAAACAAATTATCCGAACGAAAAGCAAAGCCATCCTCACCCACATCTGTGCATGGAGTGCCTCCCTTTCACAACGTAACTCCTTCATTTTTTTCTGTTTTTTTTTTTTTTTTTTTTTTTTTCACAGTCACAAGAGAATAATAAGTAGGGTGGAATTTGTGTCAGCCTGGCTCAGGAAAATAAGATATCATGTCTTTCTGTCGGCCCGATGTCAGCCCCTCAGTTTCAAACCCAAACGCATCATCCCCACACAGCCTCCTAAAGGAGCCCGCCAGAGGCAGAGGTTCAGCCAAAGTTCAAATGTCTGCAACCACCAAACAGCTCTCTCTCTCTCTCTCTCTCTCTCTCTCTCTCTCTCTCTTTCTCTCTCTTTCTCTCTCTCTCTCTCTCTCTCTCTCTCGCTCTCTCTCTCTCTCTCTCTCTCTCTCTCTCTCTCTCTCTCTCTCTCTCTCTCTTCCTCTCTCTCTGAAGGGGCAGAGGGATGCCTCCTTGTACATTTAATTATCCAGTGAAGTTCCTTTTTTTCCTGCTTTTTTTCCAAGCCCATTTTTACAACATCAGCCAAATGTGTAGGACGTTTGTCTCAAGGATTTCATGTAGCGAGTAAATAACCTCATCCATAACTGGAAGAAGGAGTCTGTCAAACGGCCACATTCTGGTATTAATCTAATCTTGGGGGGATGCTGGGAGAAATTCTGTGTTAGAATTTCTACAGATGCAACCATTGAAGTAACCATTAATAAAAACAATATTACTTGGCTCCGCAATGTCATTCCTTTTCTATCCAGCACACATTTCCTACATGAGACCCATGAGAGGTTTGTAAAAGGTATCGTTTTGAATTAATTATGCAATGGAATTTTCCCACTTGAAGGCAGATGCGTTTCTGTCTGTTCACTTTGGTATATGATAACGATGCTGAAAGCTAAGACGTTCTGCAAGTCATTTCCTACATCTTAGCTAAAGAGTAGGCTTCTACCTTCTATGACAATTAACATTTCACTCAAACTGCAATTAACCTACACAGAAATGTATAAAGGCTACGACAAGCATCAGTTCACTTTTCTGGGGCATTATGAATCATATAGTAGAGCAGTACCAACTTTTTAATTACAAAAACATGTATGCATGAAACATGAGGGGCAGCGGTGTCCTAGTGTTTATGGAGTTGTAACCCTATGGGGTTGTAATCTCAGACCAACAGATTGCCCTGAGGTACCCTTGTGCAAGGTACTGTACCCATCAATGCTCCCTGGTCACTTTAAAAAGCTGCCCCCTGCTGCACAGTGTGTGGGTTAAAAACAGGTGTTGAATTTCATTGTGATTCCCTGTGTGCTGTGTTTCACAATGACAAAAAATAATGTAAATGTATAAAATAATAAAATGATAAAAATAATTGTAAATAATAAAAGAATTAAAATGATAAAATAATTATAGATTTTTTCCATTAAAATACACATCAAAAAGTAAAATGACCAAATAATGAAAACTTATATAAAATAGAATCTCACTGCACAAATATTAGGGATACTGATAAAATGCCCACAGTGCTTCTCTCCCCTTCTCTACTTGTACTCTGTTTAGGATAAGTGACTCAGATGAATGGTCTGATAGATAAAAGGCAGAAAACACATAGACAGATAAAGTAGATACACTCTAGTGGCATCTATAGATAAGACACATCAATCACACATTTTCTTACATAGCCCATGCCAATTGTTTTTCTTTTCATAAGGTCCTTTTAGGATATTTCGTTGAATTTATTTACTTACGTGGCCATTTTTTAACCTTCAATATTCTCTTCTGACTAAGGCCAATATATGTAAATGACCTTCACTCTGATTGTCTGCCCTATGTTGTGCTCATTCAAAAAGCCGACTGCACTAACTCTACAAGAAAGGACAGGAAATGAGGCTGATGGGAATAAATGCATTGCCATTTCAAAAGCGACTAATCCAAAACAGGCTCATTTTGCTCATGAAAAAGGCTTTCTAAATTTTGCAACAGTATCCAAAATAACACCCTTCCTTGTTGCTCCAACTCACTGGCATAAAGAGAATTTACTCATATGTTGATGCACAGTCTGTTTAGCCTGATATATAACTTTTACATTGAGGGGTGGTTCTTCACACTCTAGCTTTTTAAAGCGATGAGTGGTTCTAGGAAAAAGAACCTCATAAGCCAAGGCTCTCCAAGCTTTAAAGTGAAACTGAAAGTAACCATTTTACCCTTATGAAACATGGCACAGCGCACCGTGAACCACAATGAAATTCAACCTCTGCCTTTTACCCATACACACCGAGCAGTGGGTGGGCAGCTATTGAAAGCGCCCAGGGAGACATGATGGGGACAGTACCTTGCTCAAGGGTACCTCAGGGCAACCTGCTGGTCTGGGATTTGAACCCTTGACCTTCCGACCTTCCGGGGCGAACTCCCTAAACACTGGGACACTGCTGCCCCACCACTGCTCTTCAACAAGGTTCTTCACTTTCACACATCTCCATCTATCTTTTCTTCCATCCATCCATTATCTGAGAACTGAGAAGCTAACCAGGGTCAAAGGGGAAGCCTATCTATGGACTCATAGGCTAAAACATACTCTCACACATCTCTTCCACAAAAATGTGTTATTAAAAAACATCCAGTTTTTCCACACACAGTAGGAAAAAGCAACATTTTCTTGGTCTAGCTGGGATCCAGCTTTTGTAGGTTTCAGTCTAACTTATGCTGGTTCAAAACCTGTTTCTGAACTGTAATGGTGCTTGTTCCCTATTGTTGGTAAAGGGCTATTAAAGGTTTTGTTGGTAATCTAAGGTGATTATTTTGTGTTGTCATTCCCAAAAACACATTTGGTTCTACTCTAAAGAATACTTACTCTTATGAAGCAATTAACAGGAACACTGAAACAGTTAAAACCTCTTAAACAGTTTATTAAACATTAATATACAGTTAACACAGATCAGAGACAGAGTATCGAATTAAGCTGACTTTTACATTATAGATTAATGTGGGCTAATCATTTGGCAAGCAATGCTTTTGCTTTATTCATGTATCATAACTTTTTATGAACTTTTATTAACTTATTGTAGGTGTTAACAACCCAGTTATATTGAGGAACAAATAATAAAGAATTTACAAGCCTTTAATAAATGTACTGTTAATATGAAGTCAAACACTTTTAAGAGTCTGGAGTATGTATTAATGTACCAACTCATTGAAAAACTATGAGTGGGTTCTTTAGAAAAAAAGAAAACTTAACATCAAAATGTATACAATATCCTTCACCCAAAAAGTGGTCTTTTTTTAAATGGACAGCTAAAAGAGTAAAGTAATAAATTCTGAATCTAAATATTGACCAAGGGCACCCTCTGAGCAAATCTATCCTGGTGAGATCGATTCTCTAAGGCCAACTCATGTCACTCTTGCTTTTGCAGGGCAAAGCCACTACAGAGCAAGCTCCCTGCCTGCGATCACAGTTGCTCAATCCCTGAAACATGCTTTCAATTTTCTTAAATCAAATGCGTCAATAAAAACAACATATCAATGTCCATATTGATACTATTACAGAGCAAAGACAAGAAAGCCTTTAATATTCACTGAGGTCAGTGGGGGTGCTTGGTCAGCTGGTTTCTTCTTTCTGTGCATTGCACAGATAGATATGCTATGTTCAATGTCAGATCAAATAGACCATGGTAGTACCTTCAACTGACGTGCAGAGTTGTGAGCGCAGCGGCTGTTTCTGGAGCCAGTTTGTTCAAAGTGCGGGCAGAATTCCACAGCGGAGCTGGTTTTTATAGAAAGCTTGTTGGCTTGTTTCAGGGCAAGTAGCAGAGTGTACTTAAGGGAGCCTAAGGGTTAACACAAAGTCAAATACAATCAAAGTCCTACCCTGGATTTCCCTCCGTCCTGAATATCACAGCTTTATTTGCCAATTATTTCTGATATTCTTCCAGATCCTTAATGCAACCAGTAAGCAGTATTACACACACACACACACACACACACACACACTCACACACACACAGTACTGTGCAAATGTTTTAGGCAGGTTTGGAAAAAATGCTGTAAACAAAGAATGCTTTCAAAAATGGAAGTGTCAATCAACAAAATGCAGTGAATGAACAAAAGAGAAATCTAAATCAAATCAATATTTGGTGTGACCACCCTTTGTCTTCAAAACAGCATCAGTTCTTCTAGGTACACTTGCACACAGTTTTTGAAGGAACTCGGCTGGTAGGTTGTTCCAAACATCTTGGAGAACTAACCACAGATCTTCTGTGGATGTAGGCTTCCTCACATCCTTCGGTCTCTTCATGTAATCCAGACACACTGGATGATGTTGAGATCAGGGCTCTGTGGGGGCCAGAAGAACTGATGCTGCTTTGAAGGCAAAAGGTAGTAACACCAAATATTGATTTGATTTAGATTTTTCTTTTGTTCACTCACTTTGCATTTTGTAAATTGATAAAAATAAACAATCATTATTTATATTTCTGAAAGCATTCTTTGTTTACAGCATTTTTTCCACACCTGCCTAAAGCTTTTGCACAGTACTGTATATATATATATATATATATATGGGGCAGCGGTGGCCTAGTGGTTAGGGTGTTGGCCACATGATCGGCGGATCGGGGGTTCGAACCCCTTCCCAATGGGTTGCCCTGAGGTACCCTTGAGCAAGGTGCCGTCCCCGTCCTGCTCCTCCCTGCGATGGGCTGGCGAACTGTCCAGGGTGCGTCCCCCGTCCTCGCCCTGTGTGCGCTGGGTTGGACACCAGCACTCCCCCGCGACCCCGTTTGGGACATATATATATGTGTGTGTGTGTGTGATGTGCGCTGTGAAAAAGATTATCAATCAAATTTAAATATTAGACAAAGATAACCCAAGCAATTACAAAGGCCCCATGTGACAAAATAATTTCCCCTTGAACCTAATAGCTGGTTGTGCCACCCTTAGTAGCAACAACTGGAATCAAGCAATAACTGGCAATGAGTCACATTGTTGTGAAGGAATTTTGGCTCACTCTTCTTTGCAGAATTGTTTTAGCAACATTGGAGGGTTTCCAAGCATGAACTGCCTTTTTAAGGCCATAGCATCTCAATTGGATTCAAGTCTGGACTTTGACTAGGCCACTCTAAACCCATCCTTTTGTTATTTGGTTTTTTTTTTGTTGTTTGTTTTTGTAAGCCATTCAGAGTTGGACTTGCTTGTGTGTTTTGGTTTATAGTTCTGCTCCAGAACCCAAGTTGGCTTCAGCTTGAGGTCACAAACTGATGGGATTCTTTGGTAGAGAGCAGAATTCATGGTCCCATGAATCACAGCAAGTGGTCCAGCTCCTGAAGCAGCAAACAGCCCCAGACCACACTACCCCCAACATGTTTGACTGCTGGTATGATGTTCATTTCATGAAATGCTGTGTGACTTTTAAGCCATATGTAATGGGGTGCACACTTTCCATAAAGTTAAACCTTTGTTTTATTAGTCCACAGACTATGTTCCCAAAGGTCTTGGGGATCAGCAAGGTGATTTTTGGCAACAGTGGGATGAGCCTTTATGTTCTTTTTGGACAACAGTGGTTTTCACCTTGGAACTCTGCCATGGACACCATTTTTGAGTCATGAAGACTGACCTGAACTGATGCAAGTAAGATTAGATGTTCTTTAGATGTTCTTCTGGTTTTTGTGACCTCTTGGATGAGTCATTGCTGTGCTCTTGTTTTTGTAGGCTGGCCACTTCTGGGAAGATTCACCACTGCTCCGTGTTTTCTCCATCAGTGAATAACAGCTCTCACCATAGTTTGCTGGAGTCCGAAAGCTTTGTAACCTTTTTGGTGGCTTCGTTTTTGGGAACTTTTGGCCTATTTGGTCCTACTTGGTCTGACAGAGTGTATTTAAGTGGTTTCTTGATTCAACAGGTCTGGCAAATATCAGGTCTGGGTGAGGCTAGTTGAAAAAAAAACGATTAACTAGTTACTTCATGGGGGCAATTAATAATAATAATAATAATAATAATCCTTTATTTATAATCCCACGAATAGGAAATTCACTCTCTGCATTTCACCCATACACACATGTGCAGCAGTGGGCTGCTATTGAAAGCGCCCGGGGAGCAGTGATGGGGACGGCACCTTGCTCAAGGGTACCTCAGGGCAACCTACTTTGTCATAGAGGGCTGTTTAGGTTTGGATAGTTTATTTCTTTAATAAGGAAAATCATCACTTAAACACTGCATTATGTGTTTACCTGGGAAATATTTATCTAATATTTAAATTTGTTAGATGATCTGAATGAATTTAGTGTGACAAATATGCAAAAGCAAAAAAAAATAAAAAATCAGGAAGGGGCAAATACTTTTTTCATGGCACTGTAGATAGATAGATAGATACATAGGTAGATAGATAGATAGATAGATAGTTTCATTTACATTTACAGCATTTAGCAGACGCTCTTATCCAGAGCCACTTCCATGTCCTAATTACAGGGACAGTCCCTGAATGAGATTGGACTGGAAAGCTGTTGTTTAGTCATGAATACAACCACCAAACCTTTATTGTCCAGCACCTTTCACTGACAACAGTTGATCATAGATATAGATAATTTTTAATCTTTTGAATGGAGTTCCAGAATTTCTGCCAAAATGTAATTAAATTTACAATAGGAATAAAGAAATGTTTATTGGTGACATTTCACATTGTAGCAATTACATTATAATGTACTGATAAGTAACATAAAACTTTGTATTGTAAAGTAAATAATATTCATAGCAACTACATAAGCCTTTTATAACGATTGAGATAAACCTACTTCCACCTTTTAAAAGGTTTAATCTGAAAGGTGTTTTTAGGCACTACACTTTCTGGGAATTGTAAGTGTTGTAAGTGTAATGTAAACTTATGAATGGTCAGCTCCAGTAATGTGCTACCAAATATTCAATATCTGCAGCCCTGTTCATATTATAATTTCACATCTTAGATAGGATTTCATTAATAGCTGTTAATTAGCATTCCTCTCATCACATGAGGAACATATGGCTGCTCTCAGGGTACCAACTGAGGTCAGTCACTCTGGTGCTGGAAAAATCGCTTTAACACAATGCAGTACAGTGAAAGTGACAACCCTTTCATTGTGAGGTCACAGCACAGCACACGTGAACCACAACGAAATTGGACCTCTGCATTTAACCCATGCATTCAAACACTGTGCAGCAGTGGGCAGCTATTGAAAGTGCCCAGGGAACAGTGACAGGGACTGTACATTGCTCAAGGGTACCTCAGGGCAACCTACTGGAGAGGGGGATCGAACCCACAATCTCCCGATGCAAGGGCAACTCCCTAACCACTAGACCACTGCTGCCCAGAAGCTTACAGAAGGCTTACAGAAGCTTACAGTTTTCATCTAAACATATTTGCCATATTGAATATGCTGGATGAATAATGCCAGTGACAAATAGATCACTGCCTAATTTAAAACCTATATATTTATCTAAATTAATGTAGCATAACTAGCAATTGGACAACAGTGGGACAGTGACATTTTATGAAGGTAAGCTGGACATATCTCAATTTTGACGGGATGTTATTCTTTCAATTTTGCAGACAACAAAAAGGATTGTTAAAACTTGCATGAATAGCCTAATGGGGAGTTACATTTGCATTTTTCCATTCCATATCTTCCTGTCTTTCACTCAAAAATATATGGGTAGCTTTATATTTCTGCAAGTATGGAGGAAGAGGGATATTGTTTCAATCTTAAAAGCTTATATCTTCTGAGTCATACTGTGCAACAAGGAAGATCTGGCTTCTATAAAGACATTGTATAAGATTACGACTAAATCAGTCTTGTGGGTTTTCCTGGGAAAATCTTATGAAGTCCTAAAAGTCGCTTGGTTATGAGTGGGCACAGCAGGTCTGGGGCCGCTGTACATGGGGCGAAACATAATCCAAGCGTCGACTGTCCTCCAAATAATAATGTACTGTCAGTGAGGAACGATAACACGATAACTCACAGAGCTTCACCAAAGCTTCCCAAGGAGCATGACCTGAGCCTCGCAAAGAAATCATCTCTACCAATATGCACATCTTTAATTCGTCTGGCACATGTCGTTTAATAACAAAAAATGAAACTTCTTTTTCTTGCTTCGCTGCCTCACATCTGGTTCCGAATCCTCTCAATGGTCGGGGCACTCTTTTACGCAACAGAAGATGGAAAGAATTATTGAATGTTTCATGTAATGAAGAACTTTGCCGCCACTGTTGGTTTAAGCAGACTCAATTTTGGGGCTAGCGGGGTTCCAATTGGCTGTAAGCTCTATCAATCACATTGCCACCAGATTTTCATTAAATCAAGCATCAGGGAAAAAAAGGAACTTGGGCAAAATTCTGAGCATGGGCTCAAATGAAGGGAGCGCATATATTTAGTCTAGCACCCAAGGTCCTTGGTAGAAGCGGATCAAAAGCGAGATAGAGGAGCCAAAAGCAACAATTAAACATTCTCTTGATCAATGTGTCATCCCTGTTTATTGAGTTTGGGAGTCAGCCTTAGGTCAAACTGAATCTGGCATAGCACTGAAAAGAGCTGGATTTGTTGGACGCCTGTTGAAGGGTATCACGGGTGGCCTGCATGCAATATGTGGCCATCTCTAACACTGGGAAAAGTCAGGGAAAGAAAAGAGAAACAGGGGTTGATCCAGTGATGTTTTACTCAAGAAAGGTTTCTCTAAAACAGGTAACACTCTTACAATAATAGTAATACATGATTACAAGACTGACAACAGTCACCTGTTACCTTAATATTCTTATTTGAAGGCTTATGTACCAATTTCATCAAGATGAAATCTTAAATCTGGTCTTGATTTCTAATATTTTACACATGGAAATTGTCATAAGGGTAATGTAAAATTCTAAACATTTGTTTGATCAGATCTTATATCGAGTCTCAAAACTTGATTTAAGAGTATTTTTCTTGCAAAAAATATTGTTAATTGACTGCTCATTCAAAAATAAAAAGTCCAACAAAGATGTTTTCATGACAAATGACATGTTTTATACAATTAGCATTTTCTCACATACTCTGTAGTTCCCCACCTACACAACACCATTGTCAGTGCTGCTGTGTTTTCAGTAAGAAGCTGACTCATTTATTTGCTTTTAACTGGTAATGGTGTATATTGTTTAACTATACTTAGGTTTTAAAACTTTTAAATGTTGCTTACTTCATACTATTCAATTTTTTATTTAGACCTTCAAAGTTCTCCTTTCAAATCTCAAAGATCATATGATTTTCCCTGTCAGATTCCTTGAAATTCTGAGTGTTTTCTTTATTAAAAGTACTTCATTCTTAGAAAACAAAATCAATCTCAGTGCAGTTTGTATTTGAGCCAGAACTAGCATTACTCTCATCATAACCACCAAACTAAGAAAAAAACTAATCCAGAAAAAAAGGTTAAAAAAAGTTAATCATGGTACAAACAACGTACAACATGGTCTTTAAGGTCCAATTTCATACCACAAATACATTTTTCTGGATAGGAGCACATTTATACCTCTTCATTACCTAATGTTTACAGTGGAAGAGTAAAATAGAAAGCTTGGAGTGTGTACTAGTGTCAGCCCATCTTTAAAACTTCAACTGAAGTGGAATATAGTGCAATTATGCTACTTAAATAAATGTACTGAATGATTTCCACCCCAGAGATGCAAGAGGTATCAACCTTATGACCCAAAGAACATACTGTCTATACTCAGTGAAAACAATAGAAAAAAGCCTTGGTTGGTAAAAAAAAAAGCATCTGGCGTGGCCTGAAGACTGATAATTTCCCACAAAACTGTTTTCATAAATGAAACCAACTTCCCTCTATAATCCCACTCAGTTCCCAACCCACAGTTGAATGATCTCCAGTACTGCAGCCAAAAAAATAAAAAACCTGGACATGCGACTGGTATTAGTTTAGCAAAGTGACTTGACAGACAACTTAATGATTTATTTTTAGATTATGTACTTATTTAATTTATTTATATTACAAATTTGTAGACATTTTGGCCAACCAGTTGCTGAAACATGATTTCTGCAATTTTGTACTATGCTAGGCTCACTTTAAGCCTAATACTAATCTTTCATTGCCTCTTTCTTTGCATTAGTAGGGCTTATCATGTATTTTTCTTCCCTGTCAAACAGCCCTTGAAGAACATAACAACTTGTCTCCAACATCTGAGTCGCGTTCAATAGATCTTCCCATTGTAAGTCAGGCTAATGCCAGTGTCGAGGTCAGTGGGGCTTAGCTTTACCTGTTCCCAGCGATATTCATTAAAGCAGGACATGGGGGTTCCCATCACTTCGAGAGTCATTAATCAAAGCTCTTACAGACGCATCAGTGACCTGATCCCTGTAGCACACACAGCATTGCAGCTGGTACTAATCAGAATGCAGGATCCCCCTTAGCCATTTAAGAGCCGCAGAGCACTGCAGCCCCGAAAAGCTGGGTGATACCAGATCTTTTCTCTTTCACCTGCTCAATGGCAGAGTTCCGCTTTTAGATGCCAAATACTGACAGCACTTTGTTCTCTTGTACTGCAGACATCTCCCAAGACGCGAAGCAGATACTCTGCTCCTGGACTGTGCATTATGGACAAAATATCACATTGCTGATCTGTGACTGCATATTACGAATGTGACATACTTTTCTGTGTATGAAGAGACAACCCTTGATGCTGTATGGTTTCCTTCTCATGATCAGCTTTTGTTTGACTCAAAAGAAATAAAGCATATCTCAGTATAGTTTCAATTAATGGTTTTCTATATTCAAAATATCTAAGTCACTACACAATAAAAAGTCATCAGCAAGCATCATCAATCTACACCATCTACACATTCAATTGTACCACTTGTTGTAAACAATGAAGCTAATTGTGAATCAAGTACTTGCAAAATGAATATGCATCTCTATGCATCTAAAAAATTAATAAATAAAGGAGTAGGAAGAGAAGAAGGTGCACCCAGGACACATTCCTTTTGGTTTGTTACAAAGGTCATAGCAGTATTCACGCTGTGAGATGGACTTCCATTCACTGTCCTAATTTTCTCAAAGGTCTTTGATGACAACCAAAAATCTTTGAAACTCTCTCACAGTGCAGTGTAGGACCACCATTCAGCCAAGGCCAAAAATATGACATTTTTTCTTTTGTATATTTTGTATGCCACAGGGTTCTAACGACCAATACCAAAGAGAAAAGGGAAAATAACAGTTTAATTGGTTAAAATAATGTTGGAGACAAAATACGAAAGCATAATCCTTTTTCATAGTTATAACTGAAATATAGAAAAGGGTTAAGTAGTTGATGAGATCTTGTGCTGTTCATTAAGATTATTCAGTAAGACAAGGGTGAGATGAGTCAGAGTCGGTGAAGTTAATTCATCCCTTCTGCTTCACAAAGCAAAAATAGAATCCAAGTGAGTAAAACGATAAGATAATCTTATAAAACCTATTACAAATCATTGTAAAAAGTGTTGTATTGAGAATAAAATCATGTTCATCAGAAGAAAAATCAGGCAAAATATTGTCTTCTATGGCACTAATCAAGCACAAGGCACTCGTTAGGGGTCACCACAGAAGATCACCCGTCTCCATTTCTTCCTGTCTCCTGCATCTTCCTCCTTCAAACCAACTGCCTCTCTCACAACATCCATAAACCTCCTCTTTGGTCTTCCTCTTTTCCTCTTTCCTGGTAGCTTCAACATCCTCCTCCCAGTATAATCATTGTCTCTCCTCTGGACATGTCCAAAACAACACAGCTTGCGTCTCTGACTTTGTCTCCAAAACATTCAACTGTCCCTCTAATATAATCATTTCTAATTCTGTCCATGCTTGTCACACTCAATGAAAATCTCAGCATCTTTAACTTTGACACCTCCAGCTCTGCTGCCTTTTTTTTCCAGCACCACTGTCTCCACCCCTGCCCTATCTCAATTCTATCCTCTTAACCTTTCACTTTTGCTGGTTCTTGTCTGTCACAAATCACTCCTGCCATTTGTCTCCACCCAATCTCTTCCACACTCCCTGGTACTCTGAACTGTTGATCCCAAGCATTAAATTCCTTCACATTTGTAACCTATTCTCCCTGTGTCCTAACCATTCCACCAACCTATCTTTCATTCTCAGTAATGTAGTCTGCCTTTGTACTACTCATTTTCATTCTTCTCGATCTCGCCACGTTCACAATCTGAGCCCTACTCTTGCTACATGTCACAATATCATCAGCAAACATCATAGTCCAAGGGAACTCCTGTCTAACCTTGTCCGTCAGCCTGTCCATTACCATGGCAAACAAGAACAGGCTAAGTGCTGATCCTTTACTTTTAAAGCACCCATCACTCCTTCTGCAGATGTTTCTACTGTCACGCTGTCCTCATACATATCCTATACTACTCTCACATACTTCATATACTGCCACACCTGACTTCCTGGCTCACTATCCTCATATCATCCAAGCTTTTCTCTCTCTCATTCTTTCATTCTTCAGTCCCTCATAGTATTTTTTCCATCTGCTCAACATGCTCTGCTCACTTGTGAGTATGTTTCCGTTTCTATCCTTTGTCACCCTAAACGCACTTTCCCAGCTCTGTATCTCTGTCTAGCTAAACTGTATAGGTCCTTTTCTCCCTCCTTACTGTTCAACCTCTCATCGAATTCACCATACACCTCATCTTTAGCCTTTGCCACACCCCCTGTTATTTATGCCCTTGTAGTCCTTTCTTCTTTCTTCAAATCTCTGACCATCTGATTTTTTCTTTGCTTGCCTCTACTTCTGTATACACTCCACCACCGGGTCCTTATCCTCCTTCATATCCTTATCCTTTCTTATCCTCTTCTTCATGGCAGTGGTGCCCTAGTGGTTAGGAACTAGGCAAAAGGATTAGAATGTTCTAGGTTTGAATCCCAGATCAGTAGATTTCCCTGAGGTACCCTTGAACAAGATGCTGTCCCCATCACTGCTCCCTTGGAGCTTTAAATAGCTGCTCCCTACTGCACATGTGTGTATTGGTGAACTGCAGAGGAAGCATTTAATTGTGCCTCACTGTGTGCTGTCCTGTGTTTCACAATGATAAGTAGTCACTTTCACTTCTTTTTTCCAGCTGTCATACCAAGTACCTTTCTAGTGGTCTCCCTTACCACTCTCTTGCCACACCTCTTCACTACTTCCCAGTGCATATGTTAACTCCTGCCTGAATTCCGCCTTGCAGTCTTCCTTCTTCAGCTCCTACCATTTAATCTCCTTCAGACTGACCCTCTAGCAAAGGATGTATTCCATCTGTGTGGATCTTCCTCCACTTTTATACTTCACCCTGTGCTTCCTCTGCTTAAAATAAGTATGTACTACAGCTTTTCAAATCCTTTTAGTAAAATCTGCAACCATCAGACATTCAGCATTCCTCTCTTTGACACCAATCCTACTCATCACCTTGATATTTAAGCAGTTATTCACAGATGCTGCTATAGCTTCACTATCAAAGAAACAATAAATTGCTCAGCTTACTGGTCAGGTGAAAAAGGATCTGAAAGGGCACTTTTAAGGGCCTTATTTCTGATAGCAGTATTACATCGTTTGTCTTCACTATGAGGATATCGCCACCAGTGTGATTGGATCTGCCTCCTTGAGTATGTGTGAGGGAGAAGAAAGGGAGAGAAAGACTCCAGGAAAACAGTCCTAGTTGTCATGTTAGAAAAGAAGAACATCCTCCTTGATGCTCCACTAATGACGACTTTTTGTGTCTTCTGAATTACTTCCTGTCATCCACCCAATAAGATCTAGGGCTGGACTGAGGGAGCTCATCTGGTAAGTATATAAGGTCAGCCTGTCTTTGTGGTTTCTAGGGGAGGTCCATTATTCCATGAATAGCCTGCAAACCAGGCCCTCAGAAGGTGTACACATCTGGCCTCCCAATAAAACGACACGTTATTGGAATTGATGCAAAGTAGTCTGTGTTTGCACACTTTAATCTGGTATGATGGTATGTGATATGATGGGGTATGGCATGATCTGCCAGTTATGCTTTTAAAGCCATTAGGCAGCATGGAAAATGTCAAAGAGCATTTTAGTTATTGAATTGCACTCGTGTAACAACACTGAACTCCATGAATGACTGTTAAAAATTAATCAGAGATGAGCAAGTGTTTCTGCTGAAATTAATTCATGCAAATCGATTATTTTCACACTTTACTTCAAGTCTCCAGCAAAAGGATGACGTGACACTGTCTTATGCTTTTCGCCAGAGATGGCATAAGAAGTTGTGACAGGTCACACCAGTACACGACATTTCACATGACAATGACACGTCGGTTTGATTTGATTTGAATCTCCTTTGCTTCCTGGTATTTCTGCTTTGTGTGGATGGATACCACTCAACCACTCTTTTGATTTTCTCAACATTGGGGTATACCCAAGTTTGAAAAAGGCTGCCCAAATTTGGTTTAAAGAAGTAGAATCCTTGCAATGAGGCAACAGTAAAATCACCAGAATCACCAAAAAAAACAAACAATTTTATTCCACTTAGTAAAAAAAAAAAAATTGCAGAAGCCACCAAAATGAATTGAAGAACAAAAAAAACTCTCAAAGTGTTTTTCCTAATGCATTGATTCACTGTTATCTAAAGAATAGCCACAATGAAGTGTAAGTTATCCTTTAAAATTTAAAACACTTTGGCTAGGTTTCAATTTTCTTGATTTCTGAATACATTTTAATCATAACTTGTCTTCTATTGTTTCCATTATTTTTTTTTTATAATTTTTTATATTATTTTATATTATTTTTTAGGTATAACTCTGTTCACACATGTCATAATCCTGTTGAATCTTATATCACTGAAAAAGCTTGTTTCTTGTCGGATGAAAGTAGAATTTCCAAAAATATAATTTTTCTCATGGCACTGATGAATACGTCCACACGCATCATGCAAGTTCCCTGAGATCTCATTGATAACGGCAGCTCTAAAGCCCATTCTGAAGCCAGTTTAACTCAACATCAGCTTTTTTCTAGATTCAAAAATCTTCTAAAACACTTGGATTCATGACGTTCTAGATGTACCATCCTAAACATATTCTACATTTTTTTTTATAATTATTTTGAACTTCACAATGCTTTGCTTATAGTTGGGTCCTTGCTCAGTGTTGTTTGAACAATGGAATAGATTTTTTTTTTTTCTGATTGAACAATAAAGGTTTTAAGTGAGGTTTATGTTTTTTCTGGGACTTATTCTTTTCAGTGTTTGTACATTAAGTAAAAAAGCTAGCAAGTGTATCCATCTTTAAATACGCAATGTTTAATTTATATATACACACAAGTACTGTGCAAAAGTTTTAGGCAGGTGCGAAACAATGCTGTAAACAAAGAATGCTTTCAAAAATGGAAGTGTTAATCATTTATTTTCATCAATCAACAAAATGCAGTGAATGAACAAAAGAGAAATCTAAATCAAATCAATATTTGGCGTGACCACCCTTTGCCTTCAAAACAGCATCAGTTCTTCTAGGTACACTTGTACACCGTTTTTGAAGGAGCTCGACTGGTAGGTCGTTCCAAACGTGACTGTTTCAACCTCCGTGTGACATTGATGATCATCAGCACCTGTTTGGTAAAATTGGTTGATCATACACCGACTATAATCCTACAAAATCCCTGACTTTGTGCAAGTGTACCTAGAAGAACTGATGCTGGTTTGAAGGCAAAAGGTAGTAACACCAAATATCGATTTGATTTAGATTTTTCTTTTGTTCGCTCACTTTGCATTTTGTAAATTGATAAAAATAAACAATCATTACTTATGTTTCTGAAAGCATTCTTTGTTTACAGCATTTTTTCACACCTGCCTAGAACCTTTGCACAGTACTGTATATAATGATTAGTTAAATCTCGCAATACTTAAGGCAATGTTTTAGTTGTTATGGTAACACCGCCCCCCCCAAACTACAAACTGACTCATTGACATATGCAACCTGATAACACACACACACGCGTCCTGATGGAGAGCATTCTTTTCAATTCTGTCATTTCTCTGCAGTGACCATTATTCACTCTGTATTTTAATAAATATCATTATTCATCGAATTCCTCCTCTGTATTCAGGCCTCTGATGGCCAATATCTCTCTTTTCCCTTTCCTCTCTCTCTCTCTGTCTCTCTCTCTCTCTCTTTCTCTGTCTCTCTCTCTCTCTCTCTCTCTCTCCCCTGCCAGTCTCATCACTCTCTTTTTGTTTACTCTAACATAATGAATGTGGCCACTAGCATTCCCAGCATGCACCTGCTGCTGATGATGAAGCCTCCTTGTCAGGGGTGACTGGACGCTGTCCCGCCAAGAGCAGGACAGATGCGTCTCATTCAGACAGGCCGATGTGCTCTGGGCTGTTTTTTGAAGTTGTGCCCAGGAAAGGAAATTTCGACATGCTTCAGCAAATGTCAGAGCTGCTTGTTTGGCCCGTCTTCACTTCGATTCTTCTTCTCCCCTCAAAAAAAAAAACCAAAAAAAAACAGAAAAGAAAGCAGACAGGCCGGTACGTCTGTGTTATCACAGGTGAGACATGACTGAAATAATGTTGAGTCAAATAAATCATTTCAAGCCTGAACAGGTGGAACTTTTTTCACCATCCGTGGCAGCTGCAACTCTCCATTTGAGACTTCAAAAAGTATGATTAAATTTACTGTGCATTGAGAAAGTTGCTCTTTGGAAGAGTCTCTCATTTAATGACTTGGTGGTAGAACTTTCCTCCATTTCAACTTCACTTTGGGAGCATAAATTCAATCAAAACTTTTCACTTTCACCTTCACTTTCACTTTTAATGATGTAATCTATAGCCTTACTTTTTCTACATCACTTTTGTAGAAGCACTGATCACAGTGTCACCATGATCACAAGTTGACAATAAATACAACCAATTAGAAACATGCATGACTTAGATCTGAAGAAAATTGTACTCAGAATCATTGTACTCAGAATAAAGCTACAAAATCCAAAAAACGCTTTCATGCTTTATTGATTAGGTAGAGTTCAGAAGGTTTCACAACATCTACATAAGACTTTTATGACAGCTGACATTACCTATATAAAGGTTTATAGCATTACTTGTTTTAAAGGCTACTTTTATCAGCGTCACCCAAGAACGTTTAATAAAAATGGAGACTTGTATTAAACCTAGGTAGATTAATATCAATTAACATAAAAGCCTATGTAGGGTTATAAATGCCTACAGAAAAGAGGTTCCAAATTTGACTGATTCCTTGCAATGCTTACAGCTACATATAGCAATTTAAGGGATGTAATCAGGACATCACGGTAGCCTTCCAGTGGACTTCAGTGCAACGTCCCCAAAGGCACTACTGGTAGTTCCTCCACTAAAATAACATGGTTGTTACGAAGGGAAAAGTCTACTTGCATGTAATGAACCCAAACTGAGTAGCTGCTGTAATTAACATGACCTATTTTCAAAACTTTATGTAACCAAACAAGGGTTTGCTAATTGTTCAATTTGTCCCCCAGTCACTTGTGTTGAATAAAATGCACAAGCAAACGTTTTCTAACCATATGTTAATACATCTGCCTGCAAGACTCTATTATTTAATGCATTCTAAGTTTAAAAAAAGACAATCCCGGGATGTGATTAAACATACTGATAGATGTAAAAAAAGAGGGTGGAGGAAAAGACGAATGGCTGGAGTATCTCATCTGCTCCTGTACATGCCCTCCATATCTATGGAGGGAAAGAATAATCTTTTAGCAGTCTCATTTCAGGAGCTCCCCCCTACCTCCAGCACCACCCCCATCCCCACCACACCTCTGCATAAAGTCACTAATAAAATAAAATGTAATTATGCTATTGTAATGCTCCCCTCGTCTCTGCCTCTCAGCCGCTGAGTACCCCACCTCTCTATTTGAATAATGAATTATGCTCTACACATGTGCTGGGCCTGGTGCACTGAAAAAAGGCAAAACGCTATTACCGAGTTGTCAGCTTTTCCCTGCAGAGATGAGGGAACGCTGCTGCTGTGCTGACACAATACACACTCTCTCACACATACACTCCTTGACTGATACATCTGCGAGCAGTTTAAACTATTGAAATATATCTAAGTAGAAAAGGATTATGATTTTCCCTTATGATGTGGAAGTCTGTGTCTGTGGAAGTGGCTTTCAGATAATTGCTATATTACACATTGATCACCATTAAATCCCTGAGACTATCATAATACTTTATTCTGCATCTTAATATTTCTATTATTTGCAGCATTCTCAGGAGGGACTGCCATGCTTATTATTATTAGAATATTATTATCATTGTTGTTTCTGTTGTTGTTGATGATGTTTTTGTTATTATTTTTATTATTGTTGTTGTTGTTGTTTCACTTATATTTGTTTAATAAATGCTTTTTAATATTTTTTTTTCAAATGTTTAGTTAGTTAGTTTGTTGATTATTGAAATTGATGGAACACCAAAATTGCTGGAGCAAACGGTGGAGTAAATAAAGGAAAAATCGTCTCATTCAGTATGTTTGATGCATTTCTTATGATGCAACATATTGTAAAATGCAAAGTGGAAACAACAGTCTCCTAATGCTAATATTGAATTTAAATGTACAATATTTTACTGTACTCTAAAAAGGCTACCTGGGCGTTGTGGGAGATACAGGTTCTTGGCAAAGAATTTTAATAATTGTTTTATAATTATTTTATATTAATTACCTTTGATTTCCAAAGCATACTGAAAAAAAAAGTGAATGGGAATTTTCTCTCCATAATAGTATGTCTGTGTTGTAGGAAATTAGCAAGCCTCAAGAAAGGAGGTCCCTGGTGGAAACCTTTCAAACATAAAAAAGGATAATGGTATGATTATAATAGGTGGAATGATTTCCTAAAAGAAGAAAAATTAGGGATATTTCAGTTTTGTCTAGCCATATTGGCCAATTACTAGTGTGGCCTTTTAAATTATTACAGTTTTCAATATCACTGTAGAACAAAATGTTCAAACTCCTGCACTTTCACTTCCATCAGGCGAGGCACTTTGTTTTGTTATACTTTATCAATTTGTGATATCAGACAAGGCTTCAAGATGTGTGTAATCATTTGAGGAATCTAGTTTGCTGATGAATGAATGCCAATAAAGTCTATTCTGAGGCTACAGACATCTGCCTGCATGAACTTATATATGACTTGGATGCCAGTATCTCAGTAGTGAGGATAGGAATGACCCCTCCCGATTTAAAAACTGATTTAAATTGTTTTAATTGCTCAGGCAAAATCTGCAAATAGCTGATCAACAGAAACGGTGTAAAAGTAAATGGGCTAACACCTTGTTAAGATACATGAAAAAACACACATGAAAGTTTGAAACTGTGTTATGTTCTAGCTCTACGGGGCTACAAAGAAAATTGCTGCCAATGATAAAAAAATTATGTCAAAAGGTCAGTAAAAATAAAAAGACACAATATGCTTATGTGTTTTAGCAATTTGCTTGAAAATATGCTCAAAATGTGTCTCTCCCCTCGCACCACTGACTCTCAGAGACACCTGGGCGGACTGCCAACGCTCTCTTCACCATTCAAGACCGTTCAACATCGCCGGCTGCTGCAAATCCACCCCAATCTGCTTGCCCAACTGTTACTTATGAAAGTGCTCACAGATCAATACCACGCACAGCGACAGACTTGTAGGCTGAGAGCTAGACAAACACCGCAAGTGATAGTGGAAAGACAGGAGTGCACCGCAGCAAACCTGTTTTGAAGACTTTCTAGGGGAAAAAAACATGTTGACAACTGAACCAGGCCTGAAAGAATACAGCTTTTTTCAACCTTCCAATCAATGAATGTTCAATGAGTTGCTTAAACAAAGTATGATGGTTTATACTATAAATACCATAAATAAAGAACGAATTTAGACACGACTGTGGAGAGTAGACACTGAATATTATGTACCCAATGAATTCAAAGAATAGAAAAATACAATAAGTGAATTTTCTTTTCTCTTTACCTGTTTCTTTTCTTCTTTTTTTTCTCTGTCCTGGCCCAAACTGGTCTAGTGGTCTACCAGTCTACTGACCTATGGATCACCATTGGGTTCCTGAGCAAGACCCTATTGTCCCTGGAATTAGGACATGGAAGTCGCTCTGGTAAAGGCCGCAAATATAATGTAAAGTTGCATGATGTGTCACACCACACACACCAGTATAACAGTACACAACCCTATTAGTGAAACTCTGTACCATGGCATCTTCCTAGCAAGCCCTTGGAACACTTGGAAACATAACTAATGCAGTGTAAACTGACACAGTGTTGAAGGGGATAATTGCTGAAACTAACAGGCAGCCAAGCTACTTGGTATTGTGATGAGAAATGTTGCTGGGGTACTCATTCAGAGAGAGTAAGGCCAGTTATGCTGTTTAAAACTTCTGTTAATGGATGGTTTTGAGGAGTTCAGATTCAAAATCTCTTCATGATTGGGACTACACTTTGTAAGACAGATACATGTACAAAGAAAGGCAAGCCAAACAAGGAGAATAAAAAGATGGCCAGAAAAATAAATAAAGCAATATGCAAGTAAATGGTACTAGCAGTGGTACAATGTTATTGCATCATAGTCAGGAGGTTTTGGGTTTAATTCCCAGCCTGGAGTCCTCTAGGTCAGTGGACCCCAACTACCACCACTCCAGCATCTACTATGACCTAAGTCTGGATAACTATTAAAATAATTGATGGATGGATGGAAGGATGGATGGACGGATGGGCAATGGGCAGTTGCTTTGACCAAATAAACACTTATGAAGTAGATCTGTCAACTCATTTCATTTCATTACAGTAGCAGATTCAGTGACACAGAGATCAAATGAAAAGTCCTGGAGAATGTAGACGGCTGGATCCTGATACTCACCGACATCCTCTCACATTATTGCTATTCTCTTTAACTGTTTAAAAACTAAATGATCCAAGGACTGAATTTAACCAAGGACTGGAATTACACACATGCACACACACTTACACACACGCAAATACAAAACAGGTTCAGAACTTACTATGCATTGCTTTGAATGGCATGAATTAGCCAGGCCCAGATTGCAAAATTTGGTCTGATTATAAGCAGCGGCTTTGAGGGAATAATAAAAAATAAAAAGAGGCCTAAACACAAAAACGTGTCTCATTACCAAACACTGCATATCTGGCACTCCACACAATCCAATTACAGCATGCAAATGATGCTGGACTGTTTGAAAGGGGAGGTACTGCTGCTGATAGCCCCTACCTTTTATCGGGTCATGCACACACACACACACACACACACACACACTACAGACAGGAAATCAGCCATGAATACATACATAGAGATCCTCAAAGAGACACACACACACACACACACACACACACACTGTCCGCTCTCTCTGCCACGTACACATCTCACACACACTCATTCAGTCAGAAAATACGCATCACCAACACACAGCCCAGGTTGGGTGAGCCAGGTGGTGTGGACAGGTGTTGAGTGTGTGTTGCCTTGAACGCCACTGTGCACTTGGCTTGCTTCCAGTCAGCTGGAATGGCAAAGCCGCGCACACACACTTCACACATCTCTTCACCTGATTGGCTCATTATGGGGGAATAGAGTAGAGGATCTTGACGCCCCATGTTCATGTCATTTGCAACAGCGCCTTCAGCCCACTTCCTCACTCCCACCCCCCACTCGCTATGCATGGGCAGCCTACTCTGTGAGAAACAGCAAGACTACTTATGCTGCGGCACTGGACGGTAATTTATACGACTAACAGTGCATCCGAGAGAGCAAACGAGAGGAACGGAAGGGGGAAAAAGAAAGAAGAAGCCATAGAAGAGGAAAATCACTTCCTAAGAGACAGAAAACAAGGCGGTATGAGAAAGAGAGAGGGAGGGCGACCAAGATGAGAAGTGAGCAAAGAGAGAGAACCCCTGCTGATGACATTTCCAAGCTCAGGCGGCAGACAGTGGAATAAATGAATCTAATTAACGAAAGAGTGAAAAAAAGAGGGAATAAATTGAGCAGCTTGTCTCCTGTCTGCTGTCCCTCTGTTTATGAGCAACCAGTAATTGCTCGCCATAGCCTCAGGTTATCATAAACACAGGACTTACGACTCGCTTTTGGGACTTCATCCTCAGAGATAAAGAGCTGTGTTATGTTTGTTTTATATGTTCATTCTTTTATCTTATTGTTTTTTTTTGTTGTTTTTTTTTATCCCACTTCACTCTATCCAAATGCCAATATAAATCTGAATATTCATGTTGGCAAACACTCATATTAATATTTACGTTACAGTCAGCGAAAAAACAGCTTCAGGCGTTTTTAATAAAGGCTCTGGTTAGAAAACCAAAGAGAAATGTGGTGGAGGGAGGGATGGAAGGGAGGGGAGGTTGAAGTGCCCTTCAGGCTCCGCCCCTCACATTAACGACGCTGTCCTTCCCTTATCTGCATATTCATCCCCCGCCCGCACTAACGGGCTCTCTCATTCGCTTAATGAGGGCACTGATTGGATATTAGCCCCTTAAATGCCGCGTGGCTTTATTGCTGAAGAGAGTGTTTTGAGTCAGTATCTATTGGCCGTTAAGCTGTAATGGAGCAATAGTGATTCAGCAGCACTTTAGCTATTTTGCAATTTGCCACAACTCACACAAGAAAACTGCTGCCATCACAGCACACTTCTATCTTATTTGTTCGCTCTCTTCGAAAAGCCCATATTTGCCACATTTCCACTTTACTGGTCAGGTTGTCAGGTGAAATCTATCAGTCTGGGCTCTGTCATTGGGTGCCTATTAACAGCTAATGTCCACAAGCTCATCTGTCAGGGGGAGTAATTGAAATACATGTGAGGCAAACAGTCTGGAAGTGTTCGAGGCAAGTGGGGCAAACCACGACAGATGAATTGGCAAATTGGCATTTGATTAATATGATACTTGACCCCCATAAGCACTTTCTTTACAAAGGACCGGTGACACCTATTAACCACAGTAATTACTTTTGCTGGTGTCGTGTGTTGCAGGATCATGACATATGGCTGCCTTATTGAAATAGATGCTCAAAGTGGGAGGCAAGAATCCTAATAGGCTCTGCATTTATACCATCCCAAGGGAGGAATATCTGACAATATGTACAATTATTTAGCCTTCTGTGAGATCCATGGGAAAACTGGATTCCCCCCTTCTTTAAATCCTATTTGTAGTGCTGATGGCATTCCCTCTGCACTGCATCTTAAAAGACAGGAAATGACATTGCTAACCTTGGGACTCACTTAAAAGAAAATCATGTCTTTGGGAAGGCGAGGCAAACTTTGCATGAGATTTGGATGGAAAAATGGAGGGGAAAATGGCAACACAATGGGAACCATAGTTCAGACATATTTGGGGAAATGTGAAGACGCTGCTGAATTTTAATCACTTTTTGTTTAACATTTAGTCATTTCAAAATGGACCAGAAAGGCAACTTTATTTGGTCCAATCAACACTGAAATGCTTTAATGAATTGTTTTAGCATTCTTTATTTAAAAAATAGGGCCAAAAAAAAAAAAAAAAGCCTGGAATGCAGGAGTGTGTAAATGCATGCAGAATTTTGTATCCTGTCAATGATATTTAAATACTATATGTTCCTGACAAGTTCCTGGCTAATTATAGCTAAGCCATTCATTTTGGTGGTTCTTTGAAAAAAGTTCTCTTAAAAAAAAAACATCTATTAAAAGGTTCTTTATGAAAATCAATGTGGTTCTTCTAAGGCACTGGCATCACTTCATCTTTTCATTTAATAATCTTCAGTGGCCCAGCACTAGCCATGAATGAAGAACCCTGGTTATAGTCTATCACTCCCAGCTATATTCTCTAGTGCTATCTTCACCAGGTGTCAGCTCAGGCCTTGCTTCACTCTTTGATAGACTGGGGAGTGGCCACCGTGGCCAATCTCTGGTCATTCATTTGTGGGTAATGATTTTGGAACAGGGCTGCTAATAGGGCATTATGGGAGTCCCTGGATCCCCTGACAGCTGATTAATGTCCACTGTGATGACATCAGCTCCGAGAGGGAGTAGATAAAAGAACACTTGTATTGGAGGGAGCAGGATGATGAACGAGCGGCCACACCAGCGACTCATCTCATTACGGACTACAGCCTGCCGGCCATTTAGCTAATGTAGCGAGTCATTGTGTGCCCAGGGACCCCGGGCCGCAGGTTTGGAAATTAATGATACGCTAAATGTATGATATGGAGTTTGACCCTGTATAATATGCGAGCGTATAGGATTAACCTTGCCTTGTCAGACGCCACCATTGTTGTGCCGCATGCTGCAGCAGCACATACAAGCAGGTGAAAAGAGATATTCGTGTGGAGCCGTACCTGGATTTGAGATTCATTTCATGGGCTGCAGCTAAGCCCTAGAGAAGGATTAGGCAAAGAGAGAGTGCACTTTCAGAGTTGCCTGAAACGAACCTCTCATTTTAAAAGGCAACAAGCAAGGACAGAGGGAACGGGGGTCTTTATTCCAGGCGGCCTTTGTTAATAATCTCTAAGTATCTCTAGCAAACATCTGGGTGACTGCATGGAAACAATCGATCAAAAGATAGCGGGCATTTTTTTTTTTTTTTCAAAATGAGCTAAAATGTGGCATGGCCTTGGGAGACGTGCTACCAAGCTGAGATGGAAGGTGCATTCTGTTTTAACGAATTCAATTGCTGAATAGTTATAGCTCATCAGCCATGTTGCTTCCACCGCAATACATTTCAGATAAGCTGTGAGAGTAAAAAAAAGTTTGAAAGGATTAATGTCACTGTAAGGCCTATTGACCTGATTTTGATATGAATTTCATCACAAATCCCTGAATCCAACCAAACCTTGGATAAGCTGTGAGCATATAAATAAGCATGTGAGAAAGGGTGCCATGTCATAGAAGGACCACAATTGGTTCCCTAAAGAGACTTAAAGAGGACGGTTGGTGAAGAAGTTTAAATAACCTCCACATAATATAGAAGTTCCCTACTTAGTTAATCTTTCTTTCAAATATTTCATATTTCTTTCACCTTCACCAAGGGTAAGGCCCCTTCCCACAAGGCAAGGAAAGCAATACAAATCTGCAGAAGAAGACGAATAAAGTCGGCAGGATTATGAGAAAGGGCTAGTCATAGCAAACTAATCACTTCAGTTCAAGAACTTGATTCAAATGGAAAATAGGACATAAGATTCAGGACCCAGAAGAACTGGATGAAGTCCCTAGCCACGAATGATGCTTTGCCTTGATAATAAATGATACATGATAAGTAGCTACCAATTGATTCTGGAAGAACAGTGGAGATAGGGGTCATTTACAACCAATGAGCTTGTCTGCAAAGTGCTAAGAGTTGGCCTTTTAGGTAACAACAATCCCACATTCAGGAGGGTCACGTTACACAAAGAGGGAGCCGGGGCCATGTACTTAGCCACTGGTCACTCTTAATGGCTTCAAACCATGCAGAAAATTATTCACTGACCCCTCACGCACCTCCACATGTGGGGCAGCTGTAAAACATCCCTGCTTTTGTTGGGGATTATAACGGGCGGAAATCTGGCCTTATTATGAAAGAGCCTCCCCATTTTCATTTCTTTTCAGCTGCCCAATATTCATTAAAGTGGGATTTCGGCACATTAGCGAAAGGGTTTTCTGGGGGGGTAAGGGGGTTGGAAGTAGCCCCTGGAGACGGTGTTTGCAGTTCAGCACCAACCCTGTAATTCTGTCAGACACTCGTGTGAAGAGGGGGCAAAAGAGCGAGTGAGGGAGGGGTTCCCACTTACCGGCGATTTATTACCTACACCAGCTGCCCTCTCTGTAAAAGGTAATTGCATCCAGTTGTAACAAGCTAATTGATTGCTAATTAGATAAATCAGCACTCGAAGAGCTGTCAGGCACTGACGGATGGAGGCAGAAGTCATGTGGCCCAGCAGGAGGGGTGGGATTGGGTGTGTGTGTGAGGGGGGCTGTGATGTCATTGAACAGAAGGATCAGTTGAGGTGTACTAAGAAGAGGTTGAGGGGAAAAGGAAGATAGTAGCAGTAACGGCAGATGAGGATAAACTGAAAGGGGGGTAGAAAAGTAAGGGGGGTGGTTCAAAGCAAAGTGCTGAGTGACAATCCAAATCAAAAAGGGCTGGGTAAACATGATTGATTCGGGTGGAGGCTGACAGAGAAAGGGAAATTGGATTGAATGGACAGCTGGATGTCTGCTGCAACTCCCTAGCCACCAGGCAGCACCCGGCACTTTCTCATGTTAATGTGGCTTGGGATCCCCTAGCTACTGAATAGAGCACCCTGATCTAAACAGGAACTGAGAATGGTGGGAAGGGGGGCATTGCTTGCACATTCACTGGGGTAATATCCACTTTTAAAGCAACAACAGCTACAACAAAAATGCCACACCATTTCAAATCCAACAGAACGTCAGTGAAAGTTTGGTGGGATGAGTTCTTGCACCCCTTTATCACTGCTAGTCAAGGATTTTCTTTAAACTAGACTTAATTAGACCTTAGAAATTTCATCCTAAATTCATCGTTGCTTATCAACGCTACCTGCTTAGATTAAAGTACTTTTCTACAAGTGGGCATAACTACATTACAGGGCATGCCCAGAGATTTGGGGGTGTAATTGACAGGATTAGACCCTCTATCTCATTACGACAAGTGGACTGCCGCGTCATTGTGTCGAAGCAGCAGTCCTTCCCCCTCGGGCTGTTATCTAACCACCAGGCCTGCAGACAGCCTGGCAGTAGCTGAATAGTGAGCAAAGTGAGTAAGCAGAGGTTGCTTAGCACGATGAGCTTTTCAATGATCTTTCAGAAGAGGAGGGGGTGAGGTCTTACACAGACATAATGTTGGATTGCAGAAGTGTAGGGGTTTGGAAGGCTTTTTATTTTTCTCTCAAAAGGTTTTGCATTCAAACCACTCCCTTAAATTTTTTCACAACAAAAGCATTTGAACGTTTTGTTATAATGCTCATTTGGACATTTTGTGATAAATGGATGAATGGAAATGTGGGAGTGGTCAAAAAGGTCAAGAATATTTGTCTCTGCTCTATGAATATATATATTCATAGAGGAGAGACAAATAATTAATGCCACACTGCAGTCTGATTATTGCCTCTGCTTAACAGCTGTTTTGTTCAAATGAAAGGGCTGTTTGAACATCAGTATGTAAACATGGTCCCCGAACTGTCCAATAAGGCCCAGGCCACACCTCTGCTACCATTTAATCTCCCTGATTATGCAGACATCACTTAGGCGTTGCCATGGCCACAAAACCCTGTTGGCAAGCAAGGCCAAGCCCCCTCTGTCTGGTAAGAAACAACCAATGGACCAAAAAAAACACCAAACTGCTATCGCCACATTGATTTTGCTACCCTGTAGCGAGACCCATTTTATTCCTTAATTACAATCTCTGCGATCCCAACCTTTGAAGGTTATTTTTTTCTTGCAACGCAGTTCAGTATGGCCTCAACAGTGGTAGCTGCTGGACATAGACACAGACTGATATCAAGTTACAGCAGAAGGTTTCAGAGTGAAATCTTTACAAGTACTGCCCTTCCATACACACACTCACTCTTGCTCTTTCTCTCTTCCCCCCTCCCTTCAACCCTTCTCTCCAGCTGACCCACCAAAGTGGGGGTACTATACAGGCCTATTGAGTTCCAGCCCTGCTGGCATGCGACATGCCCATTCTTTGCATGCTGCAGCAACGCAGTGGGTGGCATGGCCCGAGTGCAGTTGCTGCATGATTTACAGCCTGACGGAACAGGGGGTTTATTAAAATGAACTACTTAGTGTGAGGCTAAAAGGAGGCCATTTCCCAGTTTATCAATATTTGCTTCATGAAAAGATTTTGACAAATGCTACATAACAATTTAGCAAAATAAAATCACTAGCCTGAAACTTGGTGACCTTGAATTTTCCTTTTATTATAAATTTTATATACATTATTCATTTAAAAAGTTAGCGTTATGTTTGTACATTCTGTTTGGTTGACATGGCAAAAAATACTGTCATTGCCTACAATTTTCTTTTTTTTCAAACGTGGCACAGTTTATGACAGAAGGTTCTTCACATGAGCCTTAATTATAGTAAGGTTCCAAAATAAATCTCCTCCACTGTGGTAGATGTAAATCAAGCAGAATGAGGCATTCTGTGTAGGCCTCATGTAAGGCTTGCTTGGTGCTTTCATGCTTGACCCCATTTAAAATGAATGAGTCACACTTTGTGTGTGTGTTGGTGAATGTGTTTGTGTACACTGTCTGCCCTCCTGCTGAGTCCTTGCCAATTTCTCTGTAGCATGTCTCTCCACCTGTCCTTCATAGGAGGAGTATTAGGCAAGAGTTCTTGTACCTAACATGCAACCCATGGTCCATTGTACAGGAAAATAGAAAGAGGCAGATGGAGTACACAAGCATTTATCAGCCTAAATTTGTGCGGTTCATCGACAAGGACTATAATTTTTAAGCCTTTGCTTGTACTTGGAAAAGAAAAAAACCTCATTGGTTGAAAATATTCTTATGGTATAACAGATGCTAAAACGTAGTTGGCGTAACCCAAATAGAGTTAGCAAAGATTAAATTGAAAAACTCTGGGTCCCATTTAGTTTGCACTTTTCTTAAGGGCAAACAGTACATGTGACATATGGTAAAACACAATTGCTGCATGTCAGAATTCAAATACAGTAGCACTGATGCTGGTTGGAAAGAAGCAATTTTCTAAACCAGTCATTATCCTACTAACTTGTGTGGCACTGACAATGCATCGTACACATATTCGTACACATCTTGGCGAGATCAAGTTGCCTACACTTTGACCTCTATGCCACAATGTTGGGGGTGAGGTTCTGTTCCACCATATTCTTCTTTTTTTAGTATGAGGGATCACTTTTGCATCTCTTTTTCATTTGTTTTGCAAAAAAAAAAAAACCTTTGGGGTGGAACATTGCTGTCTAGACGGCCGGACATAAAAGAGGCAACGACTGTTCATGCGTGTCTCTTCCTCGCCTTTTGTCCTGCATCCCCCTCCGATCTCCTCTGGCTCCTTTGCCCGTGGCCCCGGCATCATTGTTGGAAGACAATGCTCTGTCACTGCCGCTTCCTAAACTTGTAGGGCCGTCGCGCATCCCCCCAATGCGAGCAGCGGGGCGGCGGCTGCCACGGAGCGGCCGTGCCAATCAGCCGTAGTTCAAACATCATGGGACAGGCTTAGTCTCCTGGACCCTCCCTCAGTGGTGAGGAGAATTTCAGGCATGGGCCTATGCGGGAGGCGTCAGTCAAAAGAAGGACTGGGTCGGAGGGGGGAAACTGCAAGAAAGTTGGACCATGTGGATGATACAAGATGGACCATGATGATGCAAGCAGCACATGCTGTGGCTAGTTCCTTCACAAGGTGAATGTAGAATGTAGACGAAGATATAAGCATCCCTTCTTTTGATCCTGAGATTTTATTCTGAGGACCATTCTGTACTTTGAAATATTGCTTAATCACTCGTTTTTATGAAACTGACGTGTATTCAGGGTGGGAACATCTGAAAACTGCTTGGTAGAAACTACTTTTTCTATTTCCTGCACTGCTCACATTCAGATTTCTGGCTAAACACAACACTACAGGAAATGCTTGTAAAGGTTCAGGTAGTTAACAATTGATGGATGAATTGGTATTGGCTCAGACTGGACAGTTTAGAAAGTGTTCAAGCTTTTTTAGGAGATTTTTATATGACTTTATTTACCAAAATATAAAACACAAAATATTAGCAATATAAGATATATTAGATATATAAGATATATAAGAATAATATAAGAACAAATGGAGGTTGCAAATAAAATCAGCAAAGGCTTGTGAGATGTAAAAAAAATTCGCGTCTACAAAAGTTTTAGTCTCTAGAAATGCAGATTTCAGATTGTCATCAGTAAGTTATCAATGTCAGCTGTATATTCATATGGTAGTTCAAAGCAAAAAAGAGGGCACTCAGTATTTGGTCTCGCAGAAAATTCAGAGCCATTTCTGTGGTTGGATCTATTTCACTCCTTTCCTCTGGCAAACATTGCAGGAAATTTGTTTTCTTCTCCTCCCTCTTGGTCTCTGAGGGCCAAAATCATTTCATCTGAGGCTTCGGCTTCAAATAATTTGGACTGAATGGTGGGAGCCTTCTCTCCTTTCTCTGCCACCTTATCGGCACTCTTAATGAGTACATCTTTTCTTCTAGGTACCGGGTAATTTATTCCGGGTCGCCTAAAGCCTCCATCACAATGAGCCAACTCACAAAACAAACATGGACAAAGCCAATGTTAATTTTCTTATTATCAGCCTCTTAATTATTTGTTGTGCGTGATAACTGCTTTCAGCGGGTGTGATATCAGCAATAACCTTCTGGCTGCGGCGTCAAGGGGGCCTTGTTGAGCTCTCTCTGCATTCACCCCCCTCCTTTATTAAGACAATGCAGCAGCAAAACGCAAATACCCCTTTATTACGCTGCCTCCTTCTTGAAACACAGGAATAAATATTATAGATTAATTAATCCTTGCTGATTATAATTTAATTAGGTTGCCTCCAGAGGCCAAGGCATACTTTTCTTTTTTTGTCTTCAAATTCGTTATGTGCAAAGAGTGCAGTCACTCTTCAGTGCCTGAAGGGCTTTGTTCATAGGAGCATTCCCGTCACGTACATTTGCACCGTGGATGTAATACATTTGTTGCTATTGTTGTCTTCAGACTTTGTCTACAGTGGGCTATAATTTGCAGTTCAAAACAAAAATCACAAAAACTTACTGATTTTCCTATGGCTCAGGCTAGGGTTGTTAATCTCTGGCTTCTCAATTACTGCATTTGCTTTTTCTTCAGGGGACTCAAATTTCAACAAAATTCTTAATGAATTAACACATTTTTGGAAATTACACCAAATGCAGAAATATCGCAATAGGAATCAGCAGTCAAGTACATCGTTGCTTTTATTTTTATTCTTCTTTTTTACTTTTTTTCTTACTTTTGCAAAAGTAGAATTGTCCATCAACAATGGTGTGTCAGAAATATTCTTTTACAAACTAAACTATTTGGTTTAAAAGTAGCGTAAGAATGAAATATTAGGTGTGTTATTCAAAATGATTTGAACCAGCTATACTCATTGTTTGCACTCACATTTATATCACTTTTTTGTTCATTGTTATGCAAGTAATTTTCCCCATCTTTTTGTATACGCTCTTCCATGATGAATCATGGATTTGATTGGAGCAAAATTGGAGGAAACAAAACAAGGGGAGGAATTACCCAAAAGATGCAGCTGCTGTTGGCTGTTGTATTGAAAGCATTTTACACTGAGAAAAGTTTAGAAATTATGTTGTGCGGGCAGATTCAAAGCCTCCAACTTTGAATTTCACATTTGGAGTAGATTTAAAGATAAAGTGTATAATTTAAAGAGTAGGGCAAGTAATACCAAAATAAATAATTCTTGACCTCTACAGGTTAGTGTCAATGCTTTTTTAACAGAAAGTTTCCAAAATAAATTGAGGACTAATGGAATAAAAATTCACAGGCAGAAGCAAAAGGAAATGGTAGGCCAGTTGACCCTCAGACCTTTTTAGCGCGACTAATTGTGCAGCCTGTTTGTGTTTACTGTTCCCTGCAATGCACTGACATCTTCACCTGTAAAGTGTCTGGCCTTGAAGATGGTGCAAGCAGGTGGCGGACAGGGCCTGTAAAGTGTATGCAAATATCCACAGCTATAAGTGCACACACATGCCTCTGTTTGTACGTATGTATGCATATGTGTGTGTGTGTGTGTATGTGTGTACGAGTGTGTCTAATTTAAGCCAGGCCTGGGCAGCCCATCTGCTGTTGTCTACTGGTGTGGGCTTGCCTCAGAAGCTCAATGCACATTCCTCCAGTGTCCTTGTGCTGGTCTGAGTAACTTGACCCCCCAGTACAGGTGCAATGTGCAAGGTGTCCATCTCCCCACTCCCATACATCATCATCACTGCCATGGCATTCCCAGAATTCCACCTCACTTTATCACACTGGACCCCAGGCTGTAACGTCTATGGACTGAAGGCAAGCTGATTGCTTTTCCTACCTCCCACATGCGGGACAGGTGCTTGCTCCCGCGAGACCATTGAAGCGCCTGCTGGGAGAGCTTGAGTCATGTGCTGGCATTGTCAACTTTGACCCCATGTGGCACCTGCACCAGCACTGGTGGAAAATGGTGAATCATCTGGATTGGCGACAGTCTAACAATAGATGGACAATCTTAGAAATCACATAATCACAAAGCTAGAGGTGTACTGGAGCTGGATGGCTTATACCTTGGAAGATACTGGAAAAGACCATCAACAGAGACTTTACACTACAGACTATTACTAAAATAGACCACTGTAGACTGTAGTAGACTGAAGTTTAAGCAGCATTATTTGAGTTCAATTCCATAACCACATAAGCGTGTTTGAAAGTGACTATTCTTGTCATTGTGAAACTCAGCACTACACACAGTGAGCCACAAGAAAATTCTAGCCCTGCTTCTCATCCATACACACCGCTCAGCAGGGGGCAGCTATATAAAGAGCCCGAGGAGCAGTGATGAGGACAGTACCTTGCTCATGGGTACCTCAGGGCAACCTATTGGTCTGAGATTATGACCCTCCAATCCTGGGGCCAATTCCCTAACCTCTAGGCCACCACTGCCCCTGTAAGATACTAATGTGTAAATTATGTGATTCCCAAATATTTTGGCCACATCATACTGTGTTTAAGCTTAATATAGTAAAAACTGAAAGCTGAAAGCTGAAAGCTGAAAGTAAAGTGAAATATTTTCTTCTTAACTATACAGTTGACATAGTGTACTGTCTGAATAATGTACTGCAATTCTCATCTTCCTTCCTTGTTCCTGCTCCATATTATATTTCGGATATACTCCAGTTCTATTCTCTGACTTGCAATCTCAGATTTTCTACTTTCTGTTGTCTGTGCAATTCCTACTGACCAACATGAGTTCCATAGGATTCAGGGCTGGAAACCCAAAGCTGTGGAACTCTCTTCCCCTGGACCCTTCATAGAATTACTTCTTTCCATTCTTTTAAAACTCATCTGAAGTCTAATCTCTTCTCTTTCTCCATGTCATTCTCCTGTTTGCTCAGTTATTATATTTTTTCTGCTCATACACTGTAAAGCTTCCTTTGGTTTGTAAACGTTGCTATAAAAATTAAACCAATAGTTGTCTTGTCCATCTTGTCCATTCAGTTGCTGGTGAAACCAGTAACTAATAAAATAATAAAACAATTAAAACTAATAAATAAAAAATAAAGAAACACAGTTTCTTCAAGAAATTCACCATAGTTTATTAGGACACAGAAAAATATATGAAAAAATGAATGTTGTAAAGGATTTTAAATTTTTTTGCTTCACTGGGGTACAAATATCAGATGACAAATAGGTCAAATAGGTCAAATTCCTAGCATGGAGAAGATTTCAGATTATTGCAGAATTTCAGAACACATGTGGGTCTATCAGGCTGATAAAAAAGATACTCTAAAAAAATGCCCATTTCCACTGTCAGGAAGGCTTGACTGAAAAGACCAGCAAATTAGACCACAAATTAGAAAATGTCTAGTAATTAAAGTGTTGGCCTAGTTGTCCATTCACTGTGTGCAGTGCTTTGGTGTTCACAGTGACAATAGTTTTTCTCTTATTTAAAGAAGAGTGTCTGTATCTCTAATCACCCCTTCTGGATAACAGTTTAAACACAGGGGGATTTTTCAAAGGAATCTAAATCATAATTCTTTTCATTAAGATTTTGATGATTGTTTTATTATTATTATTATTATAATAATATTATTAAAACTGAAGTCATGTTAATGACACCAAAGTGCTCACAAGATTAATAAACCAAGGATGAATAAACAAATAATTGAAGGCTGCTGGTCAAGCTTTAATTGCAAGATGATAGTGAATGGGTAATAACATTTTTTTCTGACTATTTCATTTTCATTAAGCGGTGCTTGGTTGCTTGAATGGTTGAGTTGCGCCTGAGATAAATGTACCAATTTTTTGTACCATACAGTAACTATAGATAATCATCAAATATGTATTTATTAACTAAATGTTATACATGTATATCGGTGTGGATTATCCTGTTGTTGAAGGATGTTGAAGCCTATTCCAGTACTCACAGGATAAAAAGGGGAAACAAAACTCTTGATAGATTACCACTCAAGGTGTGCAGTTGTTTTCAGCTTCCTCAGTGTGATTCAGTTTCCTCTACATGCACATCAGTAGATGTTATGCAGCTGTCTAGGTGTGGCATGATGTTATGGGTCTGGCCTGTGATGGACTGTCGACCTGCCTACAGTGTTTCTCTACCTTTGCCATAAAAGCACTACACTCCCCTAAATATATAGAGTCATAACTTTATAGAGGATGTGAAATTACTTTCACTTCATCAAAAAATCCTTTGACCAGGGGAGTCAGACGCTTTGCACACTACTGTGTTAAGGATTCTTTTGTTCCTTATTGACAAAACATCAGCAAATTAATTTCTGCAATTTACTACATTCCTCCACAGAGGGTTGTACACCCCCCCATGCTATTACTTACCAGAATCGCGTGAGATAAAAAATGCTACGAATTTTGAAGATGTCTTGCATCTGATTGAAAGATCACAGTCTTGGCTTCACCTCAGCTGTACTGCAGCTGATTTAGACATGATTATAAAAAGCAGAGTAGAGTTACTGCATGCTCTTTTCATTTTGTTTGCCTGGAGCCTCTCCAGGAGTGCCCTCTTATAATGCTTAAATTTTCTGGCAAAATGCGGCTCCCTCGGTTTGAAAGAATGCTAAACTATTGCCACATGCAACAACTGCTGAGAATAAAGCCAAAAACATGGAAATAAAGCAACATTTCAGTCTATTTGTTTAGAGCTCGACCTCTGGGCCTCTGGATCAGCAGGGACTGCTGAGGACAAGTCTACTTTCAGTGCAAGGACCCTCGTTGTGTCTCTTGGTGGGGCCGTCCGTGGAGTCAGGAAAATAAAGAGATAAATAAAGCAAGGCCATGACTTGTCTCTCAGCTTGAGCCCGAATGTGCAGATCGTGAAAGAATGTGGAAGCCTACATCATTCTGCCACCACAATTGGCAGTTGTGTCACTTATGAGGTTTTGCCGCTCCCTTTTTTGCCTAGTTTGAGGCAGAGATGTCGCGAGGTGGAATGCTAGCATGAGGACACCACTTAAAAAACATGCAAATATATTAATAGACCCTGTGCAAGTGATAAAGCTGAGCATGTCTGATGTGGCTGATGCAAATGAGAAAAATCTGTGCTGCTTGTGAGAAGTCTGGCACATGCACATGCTTGACCTTCGGGGCCTTTAAAGGTGCTGAAAAGTGATCTTTGGAGCAATGAAATTGCCGAATTACCATTCCTAAGGAAACGTTCAACCAATGACTCTTAAAGGCATAAGCTCCCAACCCTGGTCCTGCCTCTTAGATCCAATTCCTGATCCAAATAATCTGATCATTGACATGCTTTTCTGGGTTTAGGTGTCTGTGGTAGAGCAGGATCACACTTCCAACAATAAGTGCCCTCGACCCCTAGAATTTTTGAAAAACCTTTACTTTTGGTGACATACCAGTGCTGTTGTTCTGCTACCTTCAAAGATCAAAAATGTTCCCAAATCGGTCTTAAAATTGTTCATCATGTCTTGGGTTTTTCACATTTTTTGGACTTCTCTGCTTTGTGTTTTTTCAATTAAATTGTTTTGAAAGCACAAAATTATAATTTTCCTGCCATATGAAAGGTCTGACTTTAAACACCAACAGGCACCAGTAGAGATATCTTGCCAGCTCATAGTGGCTTTTTGGTCTGGGACACAGTAATGATAGACAGCTGTTTGTATTTGTCCAGCACAAAAATACAAATCTAAAGCCTAAGCGTTTCATTATAACAATTTTTGATTTTCAAAGCAATAGTCGGTGTTATTTTATATTTATTTATTTATTTGTTTGTTTGTTTGCTCGGCATAATTAGCATATAAGATTTTTCTGCATGCTAAATTAGGGGACACATATTAGGGTAACGCACAACAGACAATAGTGACTGGATTCTTACTATAATGTTAAAGGTGGAAATAGGAAAATGGCTTTTTACAAGGAAATGTTAAAGTTTC
Organism: Hepsetus odoe; assembly: GCA_017165825.1. Classification (NCBI taxonomy): domain Eukaryota; kingdom Metazoa; phylum Chordata; class Actinopteri; order Characiformes; family Hepsetidae; genus Hepsetus; species Hepsetus odoe. Next base: position 5,522,116 of record CM029386.1, read on the forward strand.
TTCCTTACACATGGCTATTTAATGACCTATGTGGCCCACAATCACTGACTTTATGATTTGCTAATGTTTGTATCAAGCTAACAAAATAATGTTAGTACTCTTAGAAATACTCTTCTCTGATCATTTATAATAAATATATTGAGGGGGCTGCGTCTGACAGAACAAGCTAGACTCTGAAGATCATATATATGTCTTTCTTCAAGTGAGGACTTGTTTGACAGATGGCGTAGGATAGTGTAACGATCAGCCATTTGACACCACTGCTGAATGTTCTCTCAGACACCGCACTGTAGCGGGAGGTGTACTAAGTGTGTCACACAGTCAAATCAGAAATAGACAACCACTAGGTCAAAATGTCTATCTTTCAATATGTTCGTTTGTCTCTCTCTCTCTCTCTCTCTCTCTCTCTCTCTCTCTCTCTCTCTCTCTCTCTTTCTCTCTCTCAAACACTATACTGAAATATACATATATCTACATATTTGTTTGTTGCTGTACACTGAACTCATATTACTATGTCATACTGTACTCGGTTGTACGTTGTTGCTATAATTCGTTGTGTGTCACAACACTTTGTTTTATGTCACTGCACTTTTGTTTTACCTTGCTGTTCTTTTTTGTATCTCGCTACATTTTGCTGTATGTTACTGCGTTTAGATGATATATCGCAGCACTTTGGTATATGTTGCTGAACTTTATTGCATGTCGCTATACTTTGACACCTGTTGCTTCACTATGTAGTATCTTGCTGTACTTTGTTGTATGTTGCCTCATCTCACAATGCACATGTTGCTGATCACAAAGCTTGACCTTAAAAAGGTAAACATAAGAATGAATGCACCTGGTGTAAAATATGTTGCTATGGTCTGGTAAGAATTTATGCAACCATAGCAACCACAACCTGGCAACCTGCTTATCACAAGCTTGTTAAACTAGTTTCTTCTTCCTCTTTCAGCTGTTTCCACAGTGAGTTATCTGTTTCCATTGCTTCAGGGCACATCTAAAAAAATGTTCTTCTTGAGTATGGAATGCAGATCATAGGCCATGGGGACTCCTGCATAATTTTGCCTGTCAACCTGTTCATCACCATGAAAGGGCTCAGTGTTTAACGTAATCCACCCTCTACCTTAAATGCATCTGTCACTCCTAATGTAGCCCTCAACACTGTTACACTGCACTCCTACATGTCATGTACCATTCTAACATACTTTTTTTTGTCTCTCTGCAGCATGGTGTGCATGGGTAAAATGCAGAGGATGTATTTTGTTGTGGTTCAATGAGAGCCGTGCTGTCTGCCCCCAATGACAAACAGCCCCTTTCACATCACTTCATTACTTACACTCGTAAAATAGCTAGCACTATCCAACCAGCAATCACAACACAGCTAGGTACCAAACGCAGGCTTGGTTAGCTAGAGTGTTCTTATTAATCGAGTCAAGCCTATTTTAGGTATACTGCAATTTTTACAGCTAACATTATCTTTTTGAAAAGAAGGCAAGCCTAATTTGTTTATATTGCATATTTATCGTTAATATTATCACAAAGAAGCCTTATGGAACTGGGGTTCAAGCCTGTATTGAACAAACCAAGAGTGAAAAAGGCAAATAGAAACAGCAGAAAGAATCCTTGGGAAAAAAGGAATGCATTTTCTTCAGGTTGAAACTAGATAGCAGGAAAGAATAAAATATATAGCGTATAATGGGTGTCGTAAGGTAGCTAACTTGACATAGCAGGCTTGGTTGGCAAGGGCAAATTTTGGATTGCTAATTAGGGCTATAAGGTAATCAACCAGCAGTCATAAGCCTGATTCCCATGCCTACTTATATGGTGTTATATGGTAGCTAACTAACATGCTTCGAGAAACTCTGGCTTGCTAATTTTGCTTTAAAATAGCTTACTTGATGACTTAAGTAAGTAACCTTGGATAGATAAGTTAAAAGGTTTTAACTTGCTTGTACTTGTGCTGACTTGACTGAAAAACAGTTGAAATATAGGAGCAATAGATGCAGTCGTGTAGCTTTGTTGAGCTGTTAAAAACTGCTGTTCTCAACAGAGGTTTTAAAATTGCATGTTCATAACCAGTAAAAGGCAGTAAAAGTCCCTCTACTGCTTACTAGATTCAGAGATGGCTTGACATGACTTTCAATAGGTCGCTGCATCAATGCCTTTGCAGTTTAAGGCCATAATTAAATTAAATGTCCTTGGTCCCAGCAGTCATAGAGAAGCCTCACTGTTCATTTTTGGGGATAGAAAAAAGTGCAGTTGACAAAATGAGGTTGAACTTCCCTTCGTCAGTGACAAGTGGCTCATCTGACAGGTGTGTCGTGATCAGGACAAAGTTTCGCCTCTTCGCTCACTTTGTTCGGCCCATGAAGTAAATACACTCATTAGCCAATGGCCCGTCTCATGAGGGAGAGCATGTTTGACATTATTAATTGGCTTTTCTGAAGAAGGAGTCAAGTAGATGAAAAGGTTTATCAAGCTGAAATAATTAATTTTTGCTACAGAATTTGCTGACAGTACACTTATTCTGGGGCTCGCATAATTTAAGTTTTTTTTTTCCAACTGCTTTTCTTTCATACTTTCAACCCATCCTGTTTCTGTGCCTCTTATTTTTCTGCCTCGGATGGGAGGAGACGTTTTAAGCGGTGAAGACGTGAATTTTGAACAGAAAAAATAATTAAATGAAATGTAATTAACTTTAACCTGAATAAAGGAAAGGGCTGGTTTTTTATCTCTCTCCTTTTCAGAGGGCAAAGATTAGTCGCCTGCATTGAGACTGGTGTAGCATACAATTAATTCCAATTAATTCAAATTAGAGGGGAAATTATGTACTTTGATAAAGGCAAAACCATGACATAATGCCGCTTATCTCCATAGTTATCTGTGCCCTCCGTGCTCTCATAATTACTTTAATTAATGCCTAAGAACATTATATGAAATGAAATGCACCTGAACTCTGGCAGTATCAATACAGGACTCAATGAAAAGGAATCCCACACAATACTACTCATATTCCACACTGAATGCATAACAAGGCTGAAGTCCATTACTGGGCAGAAGAAATGCAAGAATTTTCCAGCCAAATGCCCAAATGATGTGGACATGCCAATCACTTATTATTTAGCATTTAGTAAAACCAATGTGAATCACTTAAGATATTTTGGACATTAGGTTGCATCTAAGGTTAATCATAACTGTTATAGTTAACAACAGCTTCTGAAATAATTTTGATTGAATTAAAAGGTAAAATCTAAAAAAGGTACAAAAGGTAACTTTAGCTGTATATTTACCCTTGCTCCTTGATTTGGTATATCCAATTTCTCTTGGGAGATTGGCAGATTTAATCATTTCAAAGCAAAGCATTCAAGAAAGTTTGGAGTTGGAATAGGGTATATAAAGTAAAAACAACTTAACCATTATGCATTATGGTGGAATTATGTACCTGTCTTCAAGGTATTGAAGGTCTACCAATGAGGTCTACCACCCATGTGGTGTGAGTGGTTTCAGCAATGACATTTTAGTACCTATTTTTGAGATTGTTATTGTTTCAACCAGACAGTTTACTGGGTTCATTTCTGGACTTTTTATATCTTTCTGTACCTGATATAACTGCCACTTTTAAATAAAACTATCAGGACAGCTGGAGACTTTTAGCACACTGGAAGGCCTCAACATATCCTGTCTAACTAGAATAATGGTGTCCAAAAACATGCATATGAAATCATGACCAGCATTATAAAATTCTAATAATATAACCCTTAAAACCCCTAGAATAGCAAACTGTTTGTACAGTTTGCATTAAGCCTAGCTTAGTTAGAGTCAAATAGTTCTTTCAGATGGGAGTATCTAAACTAATGGTGACCTAAATGACATTACATCATAATGATAAACAAAGGGCTTTTCAAAAATGTTTATTTCCAGTAGGCAACTTGATGAGGAAGAAGAAATCATATTTGCTACAAAAGTGACTAAAAGGAATTTGTTGTTTTGTTAATGTGTTTTTCCCATTTTGACACTTGTTCATCATTAAGTGCCGTGAAAACGTGTCATTGTGAAACACAGCACAGCACACAGTGAACCACAATGAAATGCTGTCTCTGCTTTTATCCCTTACCCACCGTGCAGCAAGGGACAGCTATTTAAAGCACCCAGGGAGCAGTGATGGGGATGGTACCTTACGGCAATCTACTGGTCTGGGATTCAAACCCATGACCTTCTGATCCTGGGCCTAGTCCCTAACCATTAGACCACAGCTGCCCTCTCATCTGAAGGTGAGAAGGTGAGTTGGGGGGTACAACACACCTGGTCCAACTTACCTCTTATTTTCAGATTTAGTGATTGGGATGGACAATTCCCTCCAGAACAGGGGTAGAGGATCTCTACTCTATTGGAGTGTCCCCTGGATGACAGGGTGGAGCCTGAGCACTATCTTTTCTATGGACTCATTCATGGAGGTGTGTAGCAACTTATGATCTTCTGTTTTTTTATGAACATGTTTTTTTTTTCATGACACATGCTTTTGTGCAAAGTTCTAGACATACTAACCATCCTCACTGTATGACTCCCTGTGTTTGACAAGCTACTTATAGGAACTGTTCTACACACTGACCAAGGAACAGCTTGAGTTGCAAGGACCACAGATCTTACATTTGATCCAAGAATCCTTAAAGCTGATTAAAAAGAGATTAAAGATTGTTCTCCAAGATTGGTTACAGTGATTAGAGAGATCACATCATTTTATTCCCATACATCATCAACAGAACTGAACATGCATGTGGCATAAAAGGGCAGAACAGTAGAACAGCACTTGCTAGTGGTTTGTGCATGCACAACAGCTTGGACATCCTGAGAATCACTGCTATAAATGAATGACTGTTGGATCTTTAAATAAAGAGGAATTTGTAAAATCCACAGTAAATAATTTGGTCAAAATAATGCACATGCACAACACTGATTCACTGATGCATTTTTATTGCATGTATATTGGACAGTACATCTCAATTGCAATTAGATTCATATCGTGCAGCCCTACTGTAGCAGTCAGTGGAAACTCAGCCCCATCGTGACCCACTGCTGCTCTGCCAATCTGTCTGGGCGTTGCACTCTGTTTCCAGGTCGCAACCTGCCGTGGCGCCAGCTTTATTAGGTCACGGCGTGGCACCAGCCTGGCATGGGCTGCACGGGCAAGGTTGTCCTGGCAACAATCTGCCTTTTGTCGCCTCAGCACCCACTAGGCATGCCGCGACACGCCAAACCTCGAAAACTGTCAAGGTGACAAATATGCAGGCACAGGAGGATCAGGCGAGGGAGTGAGATAGAGATAGACAGAAAGAGTGTACACTGTTGGGAAAGATCTACAATAAAACACAAAACAGAGAACATTGCATAAACAAAGCACCCACACACTTTTCAGTCATTGAGTTCATAGCAACCATGGGGTCAAAGCTTTCATTACCTCCATTTAATTTAATATCTGAAGATTCCTCCTATTTATCATCATCTGAATTGCTACACAGCACTTTCGATATCTCATTCAGAGAACTAATTACACTCTCTAATAGTGTGAAGTCTCAGGGACTAATGAGATGAATAAACATAACAAAAGTGCTTTCTTCAAAGAAGGGTTTCTTAAGATCTTGATGGTGTTGTGGTATTCTCAATGCAACATTTGAAAATTTGTTTTTATTTTTGTTTCGTTTTATCTGAAATTATTATTACGTTATTACAATACTGTGCCATTAGTGCAGTAATGTCAAAAGTCTTAAAGAATATACAGAACATTCAAATCTTTCCAAGCTACTGTCTTCCTGCCTCTTTCAGAAATGCTTCTTCTATTTGTCATAGAAATCCTACATGAAAGGAATGTCTCTGTGAAATTTTTGTGTTTAGATATGATTTAGATACGGATGATCTAAACCATACACCAAACAGAGGAGCTTTGGTTTTTCATGCCAGTTAGTTAAAAAAACTGTTCCAAAATTGTCAGAGGTGAAAGATGTTGAAATCTAATGTTTGCCTTTGTATGGTGTTATTGATGTAATATAAAACTTATTTTCTTAGCCATGCCATGTACCACAAATGATTCCTAAAGTTGGCAATCTTTGGAGAATCATGGCAAGCCCCTCATTCTACCAAATGAAAAAAATGACAACTTTGTGGATAAACATAGATATTAAGGCTGAAAACTAGTATACACAGCTAACTTATATATACTTATAAGGTGTAATAACACACAGATTTATCATTACAAGGACAGAAGCATTTGCATGACATCCTATGCTCCTTGTTTCTAAACTATTTTTGTCTGTTACAGATACATTTAATTTAGCTTGATTAATTTGGCTTGTTTAATGCAAAGTGATTAGTAATTTTTTTAAATAATGTTGCAGAAGTGATTTATGTTACTGGTGTAGTATGATGTTGTGCACTGAGAATATTCAACCCCAAAAATGATCAATTTACACACACAAATTAGGCCAAGTAAAAGAAAATAAATGTATGAAGCTTGTTATATGAAGCAACATTAAGTATTTTATAGTGTCAGAAAAAAAGGTATTGTGCAGGTACATTTTTGGTTTATTAATATAAGCTATGGTACAAAATACACCTTAAATATGCTTTTCAGTTTAATACTTTTATCCCTGTTATTTTAGAATAGAACAGTAAAATACAGAGCTTGGAGTCAGAATTAAGTGTATGGAGCCCAGTATAGAAATTAACTGACTAAAGTTACTGAAGGTTTTCCTTTGAAGATGCCAACTAGAAGTACCACTATAGTGACAGAAAAGTGCTGGGGATTAATATATTACAGAAATGTTTGACAAAAATTGTTTAAATATCTCAGCTACATCCTGCAGGATTTCATTGTTCCAAGGAAGTTCCCATACTCTAAAATGAACAAAAAACATGTAGAGAGTGTGTAGAGAATAGTTCAAGCTTAAAATGTTACCATATTAATATTAGCTCTGGCATTAAACTCTCAGTGGAAACTAAACCCTAACCCCAGGAGCATTGTGAATGTTGCATGTCAGTGTATGAAAGTGGGAAATGATGCATTTGCTTGAGAAACTGTTGAAAAAAACATTTGTTCAGTAGTTAATACCAATGTTTTATATTCACACCCAATTACATTTTTTTTATCAAGCTTCAGTCTAAAATTATGATTGTTTCTCTTTTTCTTTTGAGGTTGAATGTTGATGAAAATGCGATATGACTTTAGATTTCAACCGAATAAGTGAGGGCAGCATTCACAAACATAAAACAAATAGACCTGAATAAACACTCATTAAAGCTTATTCTGGCTAGAGCTTTTTGGAGTAAACCTTTCTGAATGTTTATGTAGCTTTATGTCGGTTGTTATGAAAGTCTAACAAACACTGACCTGCAACGTCTCATCAAATTCAAACCATAAAAATGTACACATGAACACATGTGGTGTGTATTAAAAGTTGTTTCAAAAAGGGTTTTTTTTCGTACTGTTACAAAGAGCTAAATGAATCAGTCTGAGAAAATTACTCCCTGCTTTTGTCATCTGTGGCAATATCAGTGTTATTAATAAACATGTTTCAATTTAATATAAAGATCCATTGTATTTGCTTCAGCAGAACTGTGTCATGACCTCTCTTTCAGGAAGGTCCCAAAAGAAGCTTTGCTTTATCACCAGTGGAATAACGTATGAAATGTAATGTCCAGTTACCCTGACCGCAGAACTCTGCAATCGGAAGACAACAGAACAGCTCATGCTATCATTTTTCCATCCTTCTATCACTCTCTCCTCCCTCTTCTATTTTTTCCCCATCCTTCTTCCCTTTGTCCAGGAAAGTGGTGACACTTTGAAAGGTGCCGGCGATCAGGGCATTGGCGGGCTGCCTCCCCACGCTTTCACACAATGACACATTACTCTCTTATGCATCTTCCTGCCTCGACACAACGTCCCAGGGCAAGCTTATCGGCTCCGGCCAGAAAAAAAAATAAAGCACTTCAGTCAAGCCATGTCAGATCGAACAGCTTCACATCCAACGTCTTCTTTAAAATGCAAACACTTTCCGTTGTCCTCAACATCTGGAACGTGTTGCAGAACCCCGACAAAATGATTATTACTTCTGGAAATTCTGTAATACTTTACTAAAGGGTAGCATTCATAAGGCTTTATAAATGTTTTAAGATAACTGACATAAACCTCCATTTGCAAAGGATAACTCCAATGAGTTTCCATTGTAGGGGCGGTGGTGGCCTAGTGGTTAGGGCGTTGGCCTCGTTATCGGAGAATCAGGGTTCGAACCCCTTCCCAATGGGTTGCCCTGAGGTACCCTTGAGCAAGGTGCTGTCCCCGTCCCGCTCCTCCCTGCGATGGGCTGGCGACCTGTCCAGGGTGCGTCCCCCGTCCTTGCCTTGTGTGCGCTGGGTTGGACGCCAGCGTGACCCCGTTTGGGACAAGTGGCTGAAAATGGAGTTTCCATTGTTGTTGCACTTTCTGGGGTGAAAATGGCTTTTATAATGAGGGCTGGAATAAACCTTTATAAATGTTTATGTAGGTTTATGTCAGTATTACTTGAACATTCTTTGCAGATGCATTACGTGTCTTACCTACAACTCAGCTTAATGTCTTTTAACTTCACACTGAACATTAAGTGGAATTCAATGTTGTTCAACTTTTTAAACTTACGTTTACATAACCTCATGCCGCATTCTTAAACCTAAACTTAAATGTAATGTTGTAGCTCCAACAGAACATTTTTGAGGTATCTGTAGCTGCTACAGTGTAAAAAAAATAACAATCTCAACAAAAAAGCAAGATATATTGATACAATTAGAAACCAGCCTATTGGGGTGGCATCCAATTAGCTATTTCTACACAACCTTTCCACTTATTGTCCACCTTATTTTTCACATGACACTCTATATCAAAATTACAGGCAAACTGTCTAGGCTATAAGTCAAAACAGTACTATTTTTTTTTAGATTATTTACATATGTCCCCAGAAATGTCTCACAACCATTCTAACTCAACATTTTGTTTCCAGTATTCACTACAACCCAGTGAAACAGTTAAGAACGCAAGACTGTGAACATTACAGTACAGAGCTGTAAAGTAATTGTAACGTCACACAAATGTGATGGCTTGCAAATGTCTGGGGGGGGATGGTAGTTTGGTAGTTTCCCTCCTCAAGCACACTCACCGCACCCGCCACTAAGCATGAACCTTGCGTGTTTAAGGAAGGAAATCACAGAACTGTGCTGGACTCGACACCCCTGGCTAGTTCGACACCCCTGGCTAGATGTTTTATATAAAACATATGCCTAGCAAGCTTTTTTCTGATGTTACTTTTTGCATTTTCAAGCATTCCAGCATCCCCCAAAAAAAGAGAAAATCAACCACTAGGTATGTGATTAGCATTGGACTTATTGTCTTCTTGGGCTGAGGTTCTGTCAGTCAGTCACTTAAGCCATTAATGGTCTTAGGAATATGCTTTACAGACCGTTGTTACTTACTAACTGGGCATAAATGGTTTGAAACCGTTTTGAGTGTGCTCATAACTGACACGATAATCAAAAGATTATCATATAAGCATAACATATGATAGCAATCGTGATGTATTGCCAAATTGCCCATTTCTAATCAGTAAAAATATGAAAGTGACAACCCTTGTCATTGCGAGGTCAAACCACAGCAGACAATGAACCACAACGAAACTGGACCTCTGCATTTAACCCATGCACACTCAAAGACCGTGCAGCAGGGGGCAGCTATTGAAGCGCCCGGAAAGCAGTGATGGGGACGACACCTTGCTCAAGGGTACCTCAGTGTAACCTATTGGGAAGGGGTTCGAACCCCCGCTCTTCCGATCATGTGGCCAATGCCCTAACAACTAGGCCACCGCTGTATATGTAATATGTAACTATTCTGAATCAATGAAACCCACCAAAGCTGCAGTGATCTGTCTTAGTCAACTGTATGTGGCTTTATTTTGAAATGGAAGCATCTAGTAGCAACAGCAGCTCCTCCACAAAGTGGTACACAAAGTGAACTCACAGAGTGGGTGCTGGAGCATTCAGTGGAAATAAATAAATAAACTTCTGTTCTATCAATCATTACAGAGTTCCAAACAAGCACTGGAAGTCATATTAGCAAAAGAACTGCGCATTAGAAGCTTCATGAAACAATTGCCATGGCTGAGCAACTGCATATTACCTAAGATCACAGTGCGCAAGGCTAAGCATTTGCTGCATGGTATAAAGCACAACGCCACTGGACTCTGTAGCAGTGTTTTCTGGAGTAACATTTCACTATCTTACAGTCGGTTGAACAAACCTTGATTTGGCCAATGACAGGAGAATGCTATCTACCAGAATGCATCAGAAGGCGACCAGAGTTTTTTATTTGTTGTTGTTGTTGAAGGGAAATAATAAGCTGGATCACTTTTTGGAGGGTATTGTTAATGCAACAGCATTTTAGACTATAGAATCCTTTCAACTTTGCGGCAATATTTTAGAGAAGGCCCATTTTTTGTTTAAGCATGACTGTGGCCTAAGCTCAAAGCATTTGATGTGGAGAAACTGCAGCAGTTTATGCTGAGCTCAACCCATTTCAACATTTTTGGAATGAACTGGAAGGCTGAGCGTAAGCAAGGCCTTTTTTTGATTGAATGAGCACAAATGACAAAACTCTGTGTGTAAAGCCATCTCAGAAGAGTCAAGGCCAAGACATGCAATTCTTTATTAATGCTAATGGTTATAATGTAGGTTATTATAGTCAAAAATGCAATCATATGTTAGGTCCCTTGATTGTGACTTTGTTCACTTACATCAATACATTAACGTAATGGTTGGTTATATTAGTTATGACATATATGACAAAGGCAATATGGCCAGCATATACCAGTCTCAAAGTCTCAAAGCCTGTGCTACCGTAGAAATAAAAAATATGCTTTGAAAATGTTTTAATGAGGCTTTCAGATAAACTAAGCATGTCCAACATTCCAAGCATGTCCAGCATTTGTAAGCAGCCTCAGGATAAGCTACACTGTTCCTTGCACCACTTACAATGAGCTACACTGACATTTTAATCCAGATTATACAACATAACATTTTTTTCCAACCATTATGTGCTCTTTAGATACTAATGTTGAAACACATGACTAACTTGAAGCTTGAAGAAGAAAAAATGCAAACAATGCTTGCTTGGTTGTTTTGTTATGGACAAAAGAATCTTAAAGTGGGTCCTGGTGAATATTTTAAAGTATCTCAATAATTCATTGACTAAGTCATTGGTTTAATGTGAAATGGAGCGACTCTCCCTTTGCAGTTATTGCAATATAAACGAGGGATTCTCTCAAACTACTATATTTGTACACTCCCACCCATTCACTAACCTTGAGTTCAGGTTAGCTGCTATGATTAGTGGATCTTGCAGTTTTGTTTTCCCTTCCTCAGAATCTATGCCAAATATCCTCTCTATCTTTGTTCAATACTTAAAAACATACCTCTTCAGTCAGTGCTGTGCCTCTTCTCAACCTCATTGGTGTCTTCTTCTACTTTGTCCTTCATGTCTGGTGTCTTAGATGTTGCTGTTTGTCATTGCTTTTGTTGTGTCTGTGAACTGATTTCAGCCGTGCTTATTTTTTTCTAGATTTTGTAATGTGGTCTTGGGTTTGAGAAAGGTGCTTTAGAAATAAAACGTATTATTATTAATTATTATTACAATGGATTCTTCATCACAGTTGATTCTTTAGTATAGATGTGGGCATATACATAACAATGACAACCCTTTGAATATGTATTTTGCTAGGTCAAGCAGTTTTCCTCTCTTATTGAGAATCTGGTCATAGACCCTTTCTGATAAGAGTGTACAGTGCAAATATTACCAAATCTAATGCAAATATTTTATGCATAGCCCAAACCCACCCTTTAACACATGCCCTTTGAGCTTTTATATGTAAGGAAATGTAGTCCTAAGCCTAAAAAGTACATTTGTATGGGGAATGTTTTCCCCTTTCTTGAATCATTTTGTCATGTATTTAATAAAACACATTGTAGGTTCAAATCTTCTCAAAGCATTGGTTAACCAGTTTCTCAGACATTAGGCAGAGTCTTCAAAATCACATCATGTAAAAATGATCATGTATTTTTCAGTGAGGAAGTTTCAAACATCTGGTTCTATTCACCAACTCTGGAAAATTCTGGTTCAGTCGGTGTGGTGCATTTCATTGACTTTATTTTATGACTTTGTGAATTAATGATTTAGACATTTTTTAAATGGAGGAATTACTCCTGTTGATATTCACTGCAAAGGTAATATATTTGTAAGTGTCAATTTTGTGTGACTGATAAAATGTAAGGACATTTTTGAGCAAGCTTGCCTTCTTGTTATACCACACTTTATAATAATAAAACTATAGCTAAATAAGCAATAGATTTAGCTGACTGTAACCTTTAGCTCAGTAACTCATTTAGCCTTTTCTTTTGTTTGAAAAGGTAAATCTTACATTACATTGACTGTGAAGATACAGATTAATAATACATGTGATAATTATGTACCAACTGACCGTCAGTACTAATACATTACTATTTTACATTTTATCTGTATGTTTTTAATGTAATTACACATGGATGTTGATTATAGTGTCACAGTGTCATTTTTTTAAAAGTTACTGGAGACTTTTCTGTGGTAAAATGATAACCACATCAAACCACATGGATTAATTCCAAAATGTAGTTTTTATAGTGAAAGTTTCATTGTGAAACACAGCACAGCACACCTTGCAGCAGGGTGCAGCTATTTAAAGTGCCTGGGGAGCAGTGAAGGGGATGATACCATGCTCATGGGTACCTCAGGGCTACCTACTGGTCTTGGTCCCATGATCTTCCTGTCTTTAGGCCTAGTCCCTAACCACTAGGCCACTGCTACTCCTACTGTGTACCTATTGTGATCAGATATTATCACATTACATAGCAGTGTAAAGGCAAACCTTGGTTACCAGGTCACAACACAAGTGAGGTATTACAACTACATAATTTAAGGGAAAAGTTGACATTTCCTGTACAGACACCCTCACAATGTATAGAATAGAATAGAATAGAATAGAATAGAATAGAATAGAATAGAATAGAAAAATAGTTCTTGTCATTATACTAGGATACAATAAAATTCTGGAAGGCTTCTCTCAGTGTAGATATATAAATATTTATAGCAAGTCAATAAATACATTTATAGAAGCAGCATGACTACAGTAGAGAAACAACAGTTAGTTTTAAGCAGCTTTAAATTGATCTTATTAAAGCATAATTTAAAAGTGAGCTTTGAGCTTTTAAAGACAAATATATAACTATACATGAAATACTTGGTGAAAAAATATATATTCAATTTACACCTACCAAACATCAAAAAAGGCTTCAAAAGCTTGGTGGGAAAGCAAAACTTAAGGAACAAAAATCCTATTTTGAATGCTATACTATCTCAATTAAGTATCGGTGAATGATCAGTGTTTACAATGTTATTGCATGGACTGATAATGGCTAATTACACAGTTATAAAGAAAAGACAACAATAGAAAGTAGGGCCATTTAAAATAATGGGACCAATCAAATATCCAAAAAATATTGAGGGATGTTCAGTTCCCATAAATAGCTTAATATCTGGTCACACACACACTCACAGGCCTTCCAAGATCCATAAAAGAAATGGCACTGGGATTCCACTTCCAAATAAATTGTACAGTTGGGAGCTCACAGAGAAAAGTCTATAAATGAAAACTGCTCTATTGAATGTCCACAATGTTCTATAAGCCGACTTAGCAGCAAAAGGAATCCACTTACTGATGCGCAGATTTCGGAAGCAGAAAATGGAAAATAGAAAAAAAAAAAAGGTGCAGCAGAAGAGGTTGGTAGGGTGGAGTCGTATGTGGGGGGTGTTGAGTAGGGGGAGGAGGTCACCCCGCGGGAAGAAATTCATTTCCTGTGGAAATGCGGTGCTAAAGGAGTATCAGTATGGAAAAGCCTGGCAGGCCGATAACAGAGATCCCCCTCGTTACATTGATAACCATTTGTTCATTTCCTGACAACAACAAAAATGTATAAATCTCTCTTGAAAATGAAAATGAAATAAGGTACAGTCCCCTCCAAAGCCACCCCCCTTCTTCATTCAGGCCTTATTTCATCTGCAATGTGGCAGTGGAATGATAATCGCAACATCAGTTATCGCAGGGGTATTTGTTCCTTATGGAGAGAGATGGCGTGCTTGAAGGGGGGGGGGGGGAGTCAGGGGCCTGGGCGTGGGGGGTGATGAGGGGGGTTAGACGACTATGGTTTGACTCTCTCATTTTTGTATCGGCCCTGTGCACTCTGGGCAAAGGGTGGATTTGCATTTTAATGGATGCAATTTATGGAGTTCGCCCGCCGCATTCGGCACGGCACAAGTGGCATCATTAAGTGAGCTAAGCCGGATTAGTCCTGATGCGAGGGGTCAGATAACAGGGAGCTTGGAGCCAGCGCCCGGAGAGAAGGCGTGTAGGAGGCGCCAGCAAGTGTGTGTATGTGTGTGCAAGAGCATAAGCTTGTTGAGTACAGCGATGGGTGGAGGAGTGTGCTCTGTATTACGCGAGTGCGAAAAATGGATTTTGTTGTTATGTATCAAGGAGCTTGTATGTTAGTAAAAGCAGGGGTGGGTAATGTAGCAAAAGAAAACAGCACCACAATACTAGAAGGCATGTTTGCAAATTGTATTATTTTTGCTGAACAAATTACAATGGATAAAAAGGACCTGCTGTAAATAAATAAATTAAAAACGTATGATTTTTTATCACGTTTGTGATAATAAAGGGGTGGAGTAAAGAGTGGCAACATCCAATCAGCTACACTCATGGGCCCTTTGCATGATGCCATTGAAGAACTGTTCCTTTAAAGAAATGTTCAATGGGTTCATCGCATGACATTATGGTTCATTGAAGGTTATTCACTCTAAGAAATCTCTTTATGCTTTCTTTTTCATGGTTCTAGGGACACAATAAGGTTCTTCTGTGACTTTGCTCAAGGACCCCAAAGGTGGTCTTTTTTTTTGCCAAGAGTCTAATTTGTATACTGAAATATCTTTTCCCTGAAGTTGGATTATACATTGGATTTCCATAAAATAAATGGCTTTCTTTTCAAATAAGGTCATTTTGGTAATGTGATTTAAAAGTTAGAAGAAAGTTAGTTTAAAAATTTAGGAATCACATAAGCCCAAGGGATGAAAGCCCTGAAGAAAGACAATGTAGAGATGGTTAATAAAATAAAGGGAAAGACACCCGTTTGCATATAGATAGGATGGGAAACGTCATGTATTCTACAAGGCTAACATCTTTTTAAAAAATTCTGTAAGCAAAAGGGTAAACCCTATTTTGATTACAACAGATTTATTTAATGGAAATCTCACAAAAAAACAAAAACCACACACAACTCATTCTCCTGTATTTGAATTGATTTTGGTGGGCTCATAAACATTTATGAGGATAATTACATCTTTTTCAGCAGTAATATTATAAATACACTAAAAATGACTTCACTTGATATGAACTTGATTTGTTTTCGTAACATGTACAAGATCTGATCCTATAGTTACTCGGTGTAGTTCCCATGCATTAAGAAGGGATAGAAGAAAAACAAGGCAACTGTCATAAAACTGAACAAATAAGATTATGGCAGAACTCTTGCTAAGCAGTCTGTGTAGGCACTATGCGCTAGTGGATGTTATTCACAAGCTCTGAATTTGGATTCATGATCTGTATTGTACTCATACCCAAAAAAGTGAATCACAAATGATCAACATAATTTATTTACCCCTGAGGAAGCCTTTGCTATAGAGGAGAGGTGTATTTAAACATGTGAAAACCTTTTAAATGTGGGAAAATCATAATCAAACATAACATAAAAGTTATTTACCAGTTACCTTTGCTCCTGTGGCAGTTCATTATACCTTTTAATCATACAAGTTTGACAATATGATGTATGACTAACTAAACATCTCAAGAATGCTGTGTTCCTTGCATCCCTTTCAGTAGCTTTCTTTTTCAAGACTTTGTAATATAAACCCATAATAATTCATTATAATTAATCAATTTTTCATGTTATAAAGGTATAGGTATAGGTATTGTTGTTAGCATTGTTGTTAAGCACCAGTAGCAACCTCATGATGCCTTGAATCTGCCCACCAATTGAAGTTTGTGTCTTATATTATTCAACCCCATTCTCCTTTATCCAGATGTGTTCTGTTAGGATCCCAAAATAACAGCAAAAAGTGGTTCTATTTAAAACCATTCCATGAACCAATAATGGTTCTTCAAGCAAAGAAACTTCTCTGGAACACAGTTTTAAACAGACGTTCCGTATCACTGCTCAGGTTTGAGCACCAACCATTTTCCTTTACGTTCTAGTAAATTACATTCTAGTGTTCTAGTTCTAGTATTAACTAGACACAATCAACTAGCATTAAGAATGAAAAATAACTGGCCTTCCATGGTTTTTTCATCATCCGTCATCACCTACAGTAACAAAACGTCCAAGGAAGTGAAAGTGGGATCATTTTTTGAAGATATGTCAACTTTCCTTTCTGCATTTTGTGAACGTTACATTGTGAATGGACAAGAAGAAATTGCTTAAAAATTGGTAGAAAATAATGTTTAAATTCAGCAAAAGCTCTTGTAATATTAAGATTGTCTGATGTAGCACTGAGTGCTGAAGGTCTTTGGGCGGATTCGTAACGCAGAGCTGGGAGTGAGAGGTTAATGGTGGAGACAGCTGCCTGCTCCTGAATGTACCAGTGCATTTTGGGTAAAGAGGTGCAGCCTGTCAGTCAAAGAGCATCGGCCTGTGGAGGTCATGCCTCGACGGGCGCGTAAATAAGAGATTATGCATCCAGCAATAAAACTGCAAAGTATGTCGGATTGTGTGCGCATGTGTGTGTGTGTGTACGGTATTATCAGGGATGCAATATTCACGGCTGAGTTTGCACTTTCATAGAAACCCCTGGCAATAATTCGGAACATGACTATGAAATAGCATGTGTGAATTTCATATCCTGTCGCAAAGCAGCCCTTTCCCTTTTACCTGTAATCTTAACACTTGTCTCATGTGTCACTCTTCTCTTTTTTTTTTTTTCAAAGCAGTCCGTACAGTGCACTGTGTAGGAGATTAATTCTGAAAAGGAATTTGTCTTAGATGAAAGGTTATGGACATACATATACAGACTACCTTAACACTTTTCATTGCATCTGAATTACTGAGTATGTTTCTGTAAATACTACATTAGGCTTCTTTCTGCTTACATTCTGGAATAGGCTGGTTAATACATAGATGTTTATTTCTAGTTGTAACATAGTAATAATATAAGTAATAGCTATGTTATAACCATAATGCATCAGCGATATTCATTCAAGGTGTTATCCTTTGATAGAGTGATATAAAGTTTCACTAAATTAAATTACTAGAATCTCCAAATTTGTGATTTCTATTATAAGATGGCCTAAACTGGTGTTTTTAGAAAATCTAAAGGGTAAAAATGTTGTCAGTCATGGGTTTCCTTCATCACCTCTTTACTCACTGGCTCTTTTTCTATCTGAACCAAGTTTTTTCAACCAACCATTTATATCATTTGAATAAAAAGGATGATATGGGTGATTCTTTAGCTAATTGCATGGCAAATAGACCAATATAATGATATAAAATGTATTTTAGATTAAAAGTTCAGATATCCATTATAAATATAAGTGTGTCCTACACCAACAACCAGTATAAACATTATGTGAAAGCAGCTAGCAAACTGGGATGCATTGTATGTAGTTGTGACACCTGACCTCCGATATCTGATAGGTTTAGCCTTTTCCTAATTATTTTAGTCATTTTTAATACATTCATGACAACTGAATAGGACCAATATCATTCAACAGACTTTTCTGTTGATTTGTCAAAACTGAAACTATTTTGAACCCAACCTGACTCACATGGATTCACACAGAATGCAGAAACATGTTGGCGAGAAACAAAAAGCAGTTTTACGCAATTAAAAACAAACAAAAATAGGGCTAATAAATTTAGCGTTCCAAATATAATCAATGGAAGAATAATGCTTTTCCGATATCCAACTAAGCCTTAATTGGTGCATAATAAATCAGAGATTGAATGCTGTGCACATATTTAACCCTCCAAAGTCTGGTTTATTAAAACCTTTCTCCATTCCTCCATTATGTTGATATGTTGGAGCCTGACTTTCTCCTAATTGTGTGTATTTTAAAAGCCATTTTCTGTTAGACTGCACAAATCCATTACATCTGCAACCTTAGCGGCAATAATGTGATTGAATTAATGCGCAAAAAAAAAAAAAAAAAAAGGATCCTACAGCCAGCAGAGAGAGAGACAATGACAGATGCCCTCATTGCCATGGCTGTATCTCTCTGTACTCTTATCGATACTATTAGCCCCGGTGTTAATAAGGGGGAAAGAGAGAGAAAGGGAGAAGTGGAGAGAGAGCAATGAATGCTCTTGTGGGTGTCAGGTGCTGAGGAGAGGTGAAAAGGGTGTCATCGTTGCTGATAAACTCTGACGGATCCCTGTAGGGTCAGAGAGGTAAAGAGAGAGAAGGGGGGATACAGATATCGGGAGACAGACAGGAGGGTGGCAATATCCATGAATTGAAGGGAATTCAGACTGGCAAATGCTTTGGTTTTTCCAGGAAGTATTTTCCATATTAATCTCTGCTTTTTAGTAGCCGTTTGTAAAAGAATCTCAGTGGCCAGATTAAGTGTGAACAACATGGCACTTATTGAGCATCCTGCCATATTTACACAAATTACATTATAATCATCATTAATGAAACACTTTTATACTATGTACGAAAAGCTGGAGGTGCACCGGTAAGAATGCTGTCAATGGGATGGTTTCCCTCAAGCAAGCCCCCTTTAATTAGGTGTCATACTTCTTTGATTTTATTTTGTGGTTAATTTCTGGAATCTTATCTAGCTTATCTAATCTTATTGAGGCTTAGAAAGACTATGATAAAATCATCCCAATTTACTAAATTCCCTAAATTAGACCATAAAAACCACATTGACTATTGAGGGTGGTGGTGGTCTAGTGGTAGGATATCTAGCACTACCTCTAGCACTACCACCTCTAGCACTACCACCACTGGGTCTCTGAGCAAGACCCTCAACCCTGACTTGCTCCAGGGGGACTGTTCCTGTAATTAGGACATGGAAGTTGCTCTGCTAAATGCCGCAAATGAGGGAACATTTGACTTGTTAGCTGCTACTTTGGAGCACTATAGTTTAACAGGAAAGCACTTTTTGTGGCTGTTTGCCAACTCAGTGACGTAATTGAACATGATGACAATAACAAATTGTCAAATCGCCTCCCCCTACAGCCAAAAGCTAATTATTCAACCCTAAAAGTGTTCCTCATGTGTAAATATGCAGTTGGTTTTGCAATCCCATTATCTACATTGCATACCAATCCTTGTTTTTTAGTAACTAAAAACAGTACATGTTGAAAATCATCATAAACGTTGGGTGCAAGGTGTAAACTGAAGCCACGTAAACTGTTCCACAGGGAGTCACATTCCCACAAAAAAGAAAATATGCTTGCTGTTTGGACTGAAATCCAACAAAGTCGCATGAATATTCCTGATGTTGCTGCTTTTTTTTAAGATTTTACATTTTTTTAACAGGTTAAATCTTAAAAAGCAAGAAAATATTTATAAAAGAAATGACAACTAAGTTCAAACTGTGAAATAGAAATAAAAAACAGTTTTTCACACTCGTCACACTCAAAATCCTACATGAAAAAGGAAATAAAAGAGAAAAAATCCAAGTCAGAAATATAAAGAACATTAAAAGAACATTAAAAGTTTAAAAAGTGAAAGTGCTGGTAGAATATTAAAGTACATATAAAAAATATATCAAAAGACAAGACAGAAATGAAAAAAGCTTACATTTCAAACATACATATAAAACAGGACAAAATCAAAAAAAACTTTTACATTACTTAAAACAGCACTGATAAAGCTTAGGAAACACCTATCATTCCCATCTGTTAGTATTGGACATTTAGGGTTACTTCCATGGTAGCCATATCTAGTCTGCAGGGTTTAGTGCTTTGTCAGCAGTGAGCAAAGATAAATAAATAATTTGTTAATGATCTGTGGGGCTTTATTACATGAATATCATTAAATGCATTATACTAACTGCCAACAATGAATAGCAATTCCAGCCCACATGAATGTTTAATGAAAATAATATATTTGGTATAAATAATTGCACAGTAATTACATGCAGGCGACAAATTAATTTCTTCTACATCACAAATGTGCGCATAAATGGACTGATACACTTTTAATGCATGTGTGTGTGCATGCGTGTGTGTGTGTGTGTGTGAGTGTGTGAGTGTGTGTTTTCTTACCCATTCTGCTCCCTCTCACACGGCCCTTATCTCCAAGCTAGTGATCACAGAGTTTATCTGTCTAATTATGTGGCAGGTTTCTTCTTAGAGGGCCAGGGCTCAGGAGGGAAGGAGAGAGAAAGAGAGAGAGAGAGAGAGAGAGAGTGAGCTCACACATTCAGATCCCTTTTCACCTAATATTGCTCACCCCATTCTCTTATCCCCCCCACCTCCCCTCCTACCCGTTACCTTTGTATCAGGACCCCTGTGTAAGGGAAATTGGGGGTCCCCACTGGGGTCCATGGTAGCAGACAGACGGTGAGATAAGATTCCCCAGGCTCATCCCACTCATTCCTTTCCATCTCTTTCCTAAAAAAAAGGATAGAAAAAAAAGCGTCTGAATTTTCGGTACTGCAGGATTCCCAAGCCGAGCTTATTTACACTATCGTAACAAGCTTATGCTGCAACATTAGACTTACCTTCAATAAGACTGTAATAATGCCCTATAAGCTTTAAGAGATTAAGTTTTTAAACCGTGGACAGGACTACCAATACTGTTAGACTGCGAATGGCCCTTAAGCTGGTTACTATAGAGAACAAAATTGGAATATCGCCAGTGAGCATCAACTACAAACTACTTAACAATTAGCTACAAAACAGTTAATGACTTAACAGTATTATGCAATAACATGCTGAGCAATTAACCGCTTAACAATGCACTATTCATTACTTGTTAACTATTGAATATTTACAAAAATTAAACAATTAACTAATTAACACTACCACCTTACAGCAACTACTAAACAATTAACTATTTAAAAATTAACGGCTCAAATTCTGACTACTTGACAAAACAACATACTAATTAACGAACTTCATGACAAGAATTAGCTACCCGAAGATTAAATACTTGACAGATAACTATAGAACTACTAAACAATTAACTGTTCAAGACTACTAAATAATAAACTTCTGGGCATGAATGAACTACCAAACAATTAACTGCTAAATAATTAACTAGCTAAGCATTAACTTCTTGACAACTAGACAACTACTTTAGAATTAATCACCTCACTAATTAGGTTTTTGAAATTCACATTTTTGGAAATTTTTCTGATAAAATTGTATTACTCCAAATGTGCCCATTGTTTATGTAGACAGCATCTGAACTTTCGATTGGAATAATTGAAGAAAACCAATAATAAAATGACACCAGATAAACAGTAGAAAGCATCAGGGCCAAGTAGCACTTTTGTAATGCGTGTTTTTATTTATTTATTTTTTTAAATGTGATTTTATCAGTTCAGGAATCAGAATAACTAAACATTTGTAAGCAAAAGTAAGCAAAGTGTTGCACTGAGTACTGTAAATGTGCATTCCCTTTTACCACATATATTACTTGACATAAAAAAACGTGCATTTCAGAAACTTAATCTATAATCTTTTTTCATCTTTAATGTATGGAAATGAAAATAATTGATAAGTAAATTTTTACCCTTTCCAGTTCTATTATAACATTTTCACACAATTGCAGAGCTATCACCATCATGTTCTTCAAAGAATACCCCCTTTGAAATTGAACATGGAATTTAGATGTGTCTACATCAGGGAAAAATACCTAAAATGCACTGTATTGTTGATAGCCTCTTTATCATTATCACCCCAAGTGCACAAAGTCATGCCTTTGACATGACCAGAGTCCTTGGAGAAGTGCACTGAGGGTTTTGTTCACTGACTTTAGCTCTATAGCTTTGCTAAGGTCAAGCCTGTACACCATAGTATGTTTGCGCCATGTCTCTTTCAGGCCAGCAGTCAAGCTTCTGCATGCAGTCGGTCAGTTATGCACTACAGCTGAGGCTGAATCTCAGTCCATCTCATATATTAGGCTCTGACACGCCGCCCTCCTTTAATCTCTGGTACCTTCTGCAAGCAAGGGGACGGCACGCTGGGTCTGTATGGCGCCATGGGGGTTTAACCCACTAAAAATGTCCCTTCGAAGCACTGCTGTCCACAAGAGGGTAGGTCACAAGTGTTGATACATATATTTCTAATATGCCATACATTATTACTGAATGTGAGATATAGGTCTACAGAAAAAAACAGGTACACTGATGCCAAAAATAAACCAAATTCACAATTTCACACATCATACAATGTCCTTCTGTGGACATTAAAATATTCAGATTTTAGTAAATACCCCACTTTTTGTCATTTTCTTTAGTTTTTCTTTGGAACCAGAAAACAGACTTCTCCTAACAGGGTTTTTTTTTTTTCAGATTAATATGAACCAGCATATAGTTTCAAAACGCTTCAAAATGAAGTGTAACATTAAGACGTCTGTATTTTTTTCCTTCTTCAGGGATCTCTTTTTTAGACACCAATGATGTAAAAAAATAGTTTATTAAAATATAGTTTCCTGATCAATTTTCCAAAAACTTTTCAATGTTATTGTTCCAAGCCAGACGGAGCCCTTTGCTGCCGCCAACTTGCATATTAGCATAATGTCGACCTTTGATAGAACATCTGAAAATCAAACCTATTAGTGAAATGGGACAAGGAATAGGAAATAGTGTACATTTTATAAAAAGAATCAATCAAATGTTTTTGAATAAATTTAGATCCTCCCTCTTTTTTTGGTGAGAAAACATTTAATGATGAGCAAACCAACAGAAAGCACGTGCATTGAATAAACTGCCACAAATCTTGTAAATGGAAACTTAAATTAATATAATTTTAAACATGGCCCGGCCTTGAACAGATGACCTTCGTGTCCAAAAGCTCCTGTCGGAGCTGTCAGCTGATCCCGAGCAGCAGGTTAAGGGTTAAATGGCTCTAAGTGTTGATGAGTGTAGCTGTGGGAGGCGCTGTTAGTGAGATAACCCTCTGTGACACACACTCTCACATTAACCCTAATGTAAAGCCACCCACGCTTGAACAAAGCAGTCCCTGGTTAGGCTGACCGCAAAAAAAAATCTAAAACTATACATTTTCTCTGCATTTTCCATATACCTTCATGAGGAATTTTAGCCTTTGCTATTAAAATTCTTGAATGATACAATATAGTAATGGAAATAAGTATATATTGTGCATTGTGCATTATATTCGTGGGAAATTCTTTGCACCACTTACATTATTTTGACATTTAAACAAATTTAGACAGGTTATAAAAGGTTAATAATGGTCTTCAGGATGTGATTAACACACACACATTGCACTGATTAACAACTAAAAATGTCATAAATACATAAATACATTTTCAAGAGCACATTTTAACTGTTTCATAAACATTTCTAATAAAAATACAGAAATTATTAACTAAAATTTTAAAAGGCATTTTGTTATTAAGACAGCCTTTTAGCTCCTTTTTTGTCCTTTTCTGCCTTTTATGTTATATGAACATTTAATTTCAATTCAGTTCAAATGATCCATTCATTTTAAAAAACGCATAGTATTGTTTTGGAGCTGTGAGGTTTTTCTTGCAACAGCAACACAGATTTGTATGGATGCCTGCTGAGGTTTGTGGTTCTTTTTTGCCAGAGGATCATATCTGATAGTCACTTTGTCTTGCATCCTGTCTCTAAACAGTGGGCAAGGCAAGCGACGACTGATCTCAGTGTTTTAGCCAAACTTTCACTCTCATATGTTGGGCCTACCACTGTCAGCTTTACAATGATTCCCTCTTTACATGACAAGCAGCGCACCTGGAACCTCAAAGGCGCAGGGGTGCTTGCTGGGGCCCTACAAATGTGTCTTGAATATGTTGGTAAGTTCTTGACAAGTGATGTAACATTATCACATCCAAGGTGTAAATCTAGGGTAGGCTGTAAGTGGGGAGCTATTTCAGACCATTAGAGAAGAGTATCACTGGGCTGCACAATGTGGACAAAACTCTAAACCTGCAATTAAATTGTTATAAATTATAGTATCCCTACTGGTAAAACAATAGTGTTTGAGATTGACCCATGTTGTTTCTAGCCAAGACCCACAGAAACACTCATCCGGAAGGGTTATTGGTCAAAACGCTTTTTGGGCTCATTTGTAGAATCCATCCAATGCTATTGCAAAAGCCCAATAAGTGATATATTGTACAGCCCTACATGCTGCGTGCTGACCAAACATTGAGCGCCCTTACCTGACAGCATATTTCTCCATGACAATATTTCCCCAATACCTTCCCAGGTGTTTAGTGAACATAAATCGCCGTGAGGTCATGTGGGCTCATGATTGGATTTGGCTTGGGGTGCGAAGGCTTTGATGAGCGTAGAGGAGGTCTGGAGCTTGGAGTGGTTCACATTATCCCCTCCTGGACTTCACTTTTTGATCTGCCTCAGAGACGACTGCTTCACCGGACCTCCATGACTGCGGCATCATGGAGGTTATATGGATGTCAACACTGCAAATCACGTTCTAACGACAAAGCCATATGCTTCTCTCACACTCGGGGCTGAATCCAGTCATTGTCTTGTAGCTGTCCGTTGCCTCATCCCTTTTACGGTGGATGTGCTCCACATATGATAAACTTTGGTCACAGCTGTTCAGCTTTGCAATCCTAGCCCAAAATATACAATGCTTGCACACAGAGTGAAAAAAAAGAAAATAAAAAGAGAAAAAAAGAGCTCAGGAAGCGCATTTTAAAGATGAGTCAATGTCATTGATGTGACAACAATAAATTTTTACTGTTTTTGAAAGGAAGTGTGGCCAAACAGCCACCACTCCTTTTTGCAGGCCAAATTTTGCAAGAAAACAATAAAACATGAGGGAAAATGCAGCTTAGAGTGCAAGTGGAAAAATTTCATTTTTTTCACAGAAACTCAT
Source organism: Hepsetus odoe (assembly GCA_017165825.1). Lineage (NCBI taxonomy): Eukaryota > Metazoa > Chordata > Actinopteri > Characiformes > Hepsetidae > Hepsetus > Hepsetus odoe. The sequence continues at coordinate 5,547,334 of CM029386.1, forward strand.
GATAAAGCTATGATTCCAGCATCTTTTAAAATTATGTAATTTGCAACAAAAATGTAGCTTCATTTATTAAAAGTCAGAAAAAAGTGTATGTGCTCATTGTCACAGAATCTGGTTGTAGTTGTTAGACTTTTAAAAATGGGTGGTCTTGCTTGGGTTAAACATTGGATTCTGGGAAACCTATAGGTGTTCCTGACACTCCTGACACTTCTTCAACTGAAGATCCAAATGCCACTCTTTTATAATTCCAAAGGATCCTGTTCTCTTTAACTCTATTTATAAAAATCTTTTTTGGGGAATGATAGTTTCCAATCCAAAAAAGTAAGGATCAGGGGAACACAAAAAAGGCCTTTTTGTTTTGCCTAGGGTATGTTTTTGTATTTATGTGGCATCTGTTTGCGTGATATCTCAGTGATTTCTGGGGCTGCGGGGGCTGCGGGGCCTCTGGGAGCACCCATGCTACAATGATCAGCTTTCTCGGGTGTGACCGCAAGCATTGTTCTGCCAAACAAAGTCCTCACACTGATGTGCGCGAACCCTCTTCGCGGACAGAACTTTTTTTTTTCTTTAGATTCCCACCCTTAAGCTGCAAAGACACAGATATCATTACTTTTGTTTTATACCACATGATATGTTTGTTAAAAAGAAAGAAGTGCAAGAAAAACCCTCAGACTAGAATACGATTTTGTCCCGGGACGTCACCATTTAATTCTTTATGCAAGGACAAGGTTGGGTTCTAATAAAATGAAAGAGCGTGTAGACAAAACAAAAGTTTATTTCCGCTTCTCCAAAGCTTCTTGGCCAAGGGCATTCTTGCTTAAGAAGCTAATTTGGCCATTGTGCTGAAGAGTTGGCCTCAAGACAAAACATGGCTGTGACTGTTGAAGTAACTGTCTCCATGTAAGGGACCCTTGCTGTACCGTGTTCAGGGGTGGTGGGATTTTCATGTGGAAATCCTCTGTAGGGTCATGACCTTCTTATTGTTCTGTTGCTCTGACAACATGAGTCATGTTCAGGGCTTTGACTGACAGGTCAACGGCATTAGCACGGTGCCACAAAGGCAACAGAGAGGCTTTAGGAAGTCTGCCTGTCACCCCTTTAGTGAATACCTGTGTTAATCATTTCTTTCTCTGAAGCGTATCCAGATTCTACTATTTGGACTGTATGTGTTGAACCTTATTGATAATAAGAAAAATATTAGATGCTTAGAAGCCAGGGTTTCTAAACAACATCTTGGATACATTTATGGGTTTTTTGAAGGTGGCCTCAGTGCTGATGCTTAAAGAAGACTCCAAGCCAGGGCAGTCCTACTCTGCCACCAGCCTCTATAATTCATTCCTTCGTAAGCCAAAGGATATGTCGCGAAAAACACAAGTCTATCTCAACACTTCATCCAAAGAAACTGGGGGATTACGGATGAAACAGTGATTCCTTAAGCCAGGGTGATATGGGCTCTCCAGTTTCTGGGCTCTCCAGTTTTCAGAGGAAATACAGTGGAGATGCTTGATCACCTTCTTTTTCTTTTTAAGAAAATGGGGTTTTCGAGTATTAACTCACACACATACAAAAAATAAATAAATAATAAAATACAGAATTACATGAAATTCATTTCAGGTCTCCTCGGATTTGAAGAGAAAATCTTACAATTTAGAAATCATAATCAGCCTTATTAAAATAGTTATATTTAAATACATTTTATCAGGATAAAAATAGCCACGGTTATTGATAGTTTTATGAAATATGCCTTATATCTTTTTAGTTAAACTCACATAATATCACAGATCTGCTAAAAATTTCATTAATGTTATATTTCTATAGTAATGTGCTTTAAAATTCATGTTAATTTACAGGGAGGGCCATTCCTTTGTTGATTTTAAAACCTTTGATTTGAACCTTAAAAGACAAATTTGTTCATAATTCACAATTTTTGATTCATTAACACTGCACAATGCCCTGCTCAGCTACAGTTTAACTGTTGGCTTGGCCTTAAATATTAATTAATTCTACACTTATTTTGCAATATACAACTTGGCAGATCAAAATTTTAAAAAATTTTAATCGACTTCTTCTTTAAATCTTCTTGCAGTGAATTTGCTCACTTTATATTTTAATTGTACAAACAACATAATATTCTATTTTTTTGTTTGTTTATTTGCTTGTTTGTGTTTTTGCAGACGTCATTAAAAAAAGTGCAAATGTCTCTGTTGAGCAATTGGGCATTTTTAAGCATCTAAAAAAAAAAAAGGTTTCTGCACATTGAGTCAAAAGAACAGTTATTAAATCAGTGTTTCCTGCTTTCTTAATGCTGCTACTTTCACCTTTAACAAAATGGAGCAATTCAGTGAACAGAACATTGCCCTCACTCCTAATCTCTGTAATGGTTGTAAACCAGGGACTCTGCGCCACCTGCTGGACATTTAGCAGAGAAGCACTGTTCAGCAGAGGACTGGTCATGGTGGAATACTGGAAGAGCAGTGAAGACCTACACCACATGGGAGCCCTTCACTATTGCAAGAATCTTTTTTTTTTTTTTTTATCAATCTAATAATTATGCTCCTACAATATGATTGGCTGGAGCCCTTGTTAAATTGTGTGTCCACTAAAAGCCCCTGTGGTGTGAATGGACTGGACCAAACGGAGTGGCTTATTTTAACAACCAGGACAAAAGATATCTGGCTAAACATGTTCAAAGCCACTGGTCCACACAAGTGAAAAGAATATGTTGACCAGGCCAGATCTGCCTGAAGTTCTATGATCAAACGTTGCGTAACAATTATGCAGCAATGTTAGCTTGAGGCTAACTGGAAAGTGTTTTGTGGCAGTGATTTGATTGGCAAAATCATTAAATTACTTATGCAACAAACTCTATGTGCTCTTCTCCAGCAGCTGACACCTTCAAAAACGGACATTTTTGTTGGAAATGGTGGTAATTACAACCCCAACTGTTTATTGAAATGTTCCTGCTTGATCTGGGGCTTGCTTCTTTGCAGCTGGCCGTCGGCTCACGCTGATGAAGTTTCTAATTAGGGCACTCGGACCGTGCAGCGCAGGGCCTGATAAAGGTGGCATGTTCATTACCGCGGCACAAACGAAGCCACTTTGAATTTATCTCCCCCTATAGGTCTCTGTCAGGGTGGCAGGCCTCCTCACTTCCGCTGTGGGGCCAGTGGAGCAAAAATCATTAGGTCAGCACGATGGTCAAAACTGAATCCCTTCCTGGTTCATCTGTGCACCCACTTTTGACAAGCTGGCTCTTTCTCAAGGACCAGGAACGGCCTTTTCCTTGCCATCCACACTTATCATGTCGCTCCTTCCGTTCCCTGGAAGCTTGTCACATTTCCTTGTAATCATTTCCGTGGTTTTTTAAAAGAGACACCCGACACTGGTGCCGTTTAATTCGGGAGGGTTCAAACGACCTCTCAGATGTAGCTGCAGTTATAGGAGTATGTTATCACCATTATTAGAGCGCCTAGAGAGCAGAGACACCAGGCGAAATTGGAAGCTTTATTGTGATTGATGGGTTGCTATTAGCCTGTTATCGCGGTGGATGGAGGGGAACGGGGCACTGAGTTGTAACACAACAGATTACCTGAGCCCCTAGTCTCCCGAAGGATGTTTAAATAAAACATAGTCTCTCTCTCTCTCTTTCTCTCTCTCTCTCTTCACACACCTCCATTTCCACTAGCCCAGCCACTCCAGCTCTCTGAACGTCACGTGCAATTTGCTGTAGCCTCTCCACTCAATAAACCGCCATTGCTCTCATACTTCCTTTTACTTTCCCGCCGATAAAAGGGCGACTCCCGGAAGAGGGATCATATTTTTGGCGTCCCCCTGTTTTGTTCCTTTTTTCCCCTTTCTCTTCTTCTTTTTCTTCTTCTTTTCTTCACTTTTTTCCCCTCTCCCAGTGCACTGTGCCAAAATGATTGATTGTGACCTGCAAACTGGGTGTCCAGTTTTACCCAACAAATGGCTTTGGCCCCTGCCAGTAGACCTTGGCCAGACAGAAATCAATATTTCACCATTAAAATCTATCAAAGAAGAGTTAAAGCTGCAGCTGTCCAACCCGGCCTGTTGGCGCAGGGTGAACATTAAATCCGACACTTGTAGTACACGGGTAATCAATATATAGTGGTTCACAGATCATTTGTGGTCACCTTTTTTGGTCGTGATGGATACCTGGAGGAGCCGTGATTCATTTTGTCACCCCATTAAACTGGACCATGTCAAGTTCTTTTTTCATTTCATCTGGAATAACCCCCACCCCAACCCCCCATCCATTCTTCACGGAGAGAGAGAGAGAGAGAGAGAGAGAGAGAGAGAGAGAGAGAGAGGGGGACCAAACAAAGAACAGCAGCCTGTAGTTACCCATTTCAATAAGACTATCTATAGAGATTTGGTGTCTAGCAGAGTGTGAAAATCCCTTTGAGGGAGGACAAACATGCTTTGAGACCAAGCCACATGCCTGACAAGTAGAATCCATGATAATGCATTTACCTACCATTACCACGTAAATCTAACCTACACAACTTGTTTTAAATGGTTGTATATAGTTTTACACACACACACACACACACACACACACACACACATATATATATATATATATATATATATATATATATATACAGTACTGTTTTAGGCAGGTGTGGAAAAAATGCTGTAAACAAAGAATGCTTTCAGAAATATAAATAATGATTGTTTATTTTTATCAATTTATAAAATGCAAAGTGAACGAACAAAAGAAAAATCTAAATCAAATCAATATTTGGTGTTTCTACCTTTTGCCTTCAAACCAGCATCAGTTCTTCTGGCCCCCACAGAGACCTGATCTCAACATCATCCAGTGTGTCTGGGATTACATGAAGAGACAGAAGGATGTGAGGAAGCCTACATCCACAGAAGATCTGTGGTTAGTTCTCCAAGATGTTTGGAACAACCTACCAGCCGAGTTCCTTCAAAAACTGTGTGCAAGTGTACCTAGAAGAACTGATGCTGGTTTGAAGGCAGAGGGTGGTCACACCAAATATTGATTTGATTTAGATTTCTCTTTTGTTCATTCACTGCATTTTGTTGATTGATGAAAATAAATGATTAACACTTCCATTTTTGAAAGCATTCTTTGTTTACAACATTTTTTCCACACCTGCCTAAAACTTTTGCGCAGGACTGCCTTACAGCCTTATATCTCAGTGTAATGAATGGACAAATACAGACAGTCTAAATTTGCTTGAAAATGTAAAAATTCAAATTCAATACAGGCAACAATCTACTTGGGATATTTTTTGTGTTACCAGATTGCATTAGTGCCAATTATATAATACACAGGAGGACCAATGTCAGTTTGTACTTATTTATTTATATTAGGACACACTTGTGTAATGACAATAAGCCCAGCAGTTAATACACTTGTTATTACATGGGCTCTGTATCTGATATTCATCCAAAACAATGTAAACATCAACAACACATAGCAGTGAACAGCAGAAAATGCCATTTTCCGTGCATTACATGCAGTTCTTACAAAAATATACAGGTGCATTACACAAATGTCAGTTAATACTCTTTTTTTTTTTTATATTTAGAGTATTTAGAGTAGAATGCACTTAACAACTACAATATATACAGCTATTAATACATGTGCAATTGCATCTGTACAACTGATATTTAGCTATATCAATGTTGGTTTATACTCACGTAATTATATTTTATTTGAACACACTTGTTTAATTACAATAAAATTGGCAGTTAATAAAAGTGTAATTACATGATCTACATGATCACTAATCTAGGTGCTTCAATGTTAGCTTATACTCATTTAATTACATATAATTGGAAAAAAAATGAATGTCACTGCAATAAAAATGGCTGTTAATTCATGCGTTAATTACATGTATTACTGATATCACATTGATATCACCAGTAGACATGTTGCTACACAGTTATTGCTAAAAAAAGTGGGACTTAAAATAGGTTTACATTGACTCCTATTTTAAGTTCATTTTCATTAAAAAGTGTTTATTTAGCCCAGCATATGTGACTTCCAGGTAAAAAGGGAAGATAAAAACGGGTCAAAAATGTGTTAAAAAAAGAAAATCAGCAATAGGATCAAGCATATAAAAATAATTCAGTGTATCCCTGATAAAAATAATAAGAATGATGTACGATGAAATTATCTTACCCCAGATAAAAAGTGCACAAAGCTACTTACCTGCTGAGAAGTATTGCAATGTCTGTTTCATTTTTAGGAAATAGCTCTTGCTGTCGCGTTCAAACTGTGGTGTTTTGGTATTAAATTTAAATGGAAAGGGCTATTATGCTTGACTCCCGGCATCGTTTCCTCTCTAGTAAATCTCATTTTGATACTCGAATAAATCACAGGGAAATGAACCTTTCACTTTTCAAAATAGTGCCACAGTGGAAATGCAACACAATGCTGCTGATGCTTGTGTGTGTATAAAAGAGAGGGGCTTTTTTTCACTGCTATTCAGCCTCAAGGACAGCCTGCTGCCTGCATGGCAGGTGCTGGACCTCAGCCCATGCACATAAACACACACACACACACACACACACACACACACACACACACACACACACACACACAAACACACACACACATGTACCTGCTCACACTCACACACAGACTGCAGTGTTAGTCCTCATCACAGTTGCCCCATATGCTGTAGCCTACCTGCTGCAGGGAGGATTATTAGTACAAGCAACTGTCATTAAAAATGGATTTATTCACCCTCTGCGGGGGGTAAGTCGCCCTCCTGATCATGTGTGTGCCCTCACCCTATGACGTATACATGGACACGTATCATCACTCGGAAACTAATACATTCTTTTATGTGATATCTATTTGAATCTGTGCCTAACAATACAGTCTGTAAATCTGTTACACATGGTTATAAAAACGTCAAAATAATTTGCTTATTAAAGGAGTGTTCCACTCAAAACCATTAATGTAATTTGATTACATACGTTAAGTGAAGGCAGCCTGGAGATGGCTAACATTCACATTAAGGCTGGACAGGCCAGTAATGAATTAGCATGTCATGTGTCTCGCAGATGCGAGGATAAAAAAACGTAAATTGGTGGTAAAGTTTTATATGAAGTTTGCTTCCTTATTTCAAACCATTCAATCCATATAACATACACTAACATGAGAGACTGCGGGAGTTGTTGAAGTCTGGATTATACGTACATTTGATAATTCTTGCTGTTTTCCAATTTAAAACAGATGGCTGAATCAGACTGTGGTCACAATGAGGAATGCTCCGGAGCTGAAAGGGTCTGTAGATGATTTCCTTTAGCTTCTTAATGAGACATTTAGTGGGAAAAAACAGTTTTGTAAATGAGATGTGTGAGAATGGAGGAACTTCAACAAACTGCAAGTGAAACTGAAAGTTGAAAGTGACCAGTGTGAGTGTGAATGTGCCCCAGCGCACACTGAACCACAATGCACAATCCATATGCACACTGTTGTAGCAGGCAGCCATACATTCATTGCCCAGGGAGCAGCACTGGGGATGATACCTTGCTAAAGGGTACCTCGAGGCAACCTACAGTTCTGGGACACAAAACCATCAATCCAATGGTGATGGGGTCAGGTGCCTAACCACTCTGCCAACTCTGACACAGTAAGGACATCCCCAAGCTTTCCTACAGGAGTTCTACTTTCTAACAGACATTAGTATCAAAATAATCTCCATACCCCAAACCCAACACCAGGTCCTGCCATTCAAGGACAATTTAATTGGATGGATAAGGTGTTGGCAAATTTGAGGAACTAGTCTCCACTGGAAGATAGGACTCTAAAACCAGGGTCAGTGACCAGTGAAATAAAAATCTGTCAACAATTAAAGACCCAAGCACTCACGCCAAGGTTCTCTTAGAGACTTTTTATTTAAGACTCCACATCATTTTTGTTGCTGTGTCAACCCAGCTATGTACAGTCAGTCTGGTACACAGGTATCGTACATGGTTTGAAAGCCCCCAGGTTACATGACCTTACTAACTTGCGATTGGAAATACTTCAGAGTGGGATGACCTTTTCGCAAACTCCTCTGGATTCAGCAAACCTTTGTTGATGGCATTTCCAGATTCCTATCAATGCCTCTGTCAACATGCCACTATCGATTCTAAGATTCCCTAGAACTTGTTTGGCTGTTAGTGGAATAAATATATGGTGAGAAAAGCTCTAGTGAAATTCCTGAACTTGGTAACCAAGTGAAATGTTGCTGGCACTCAATGCACACCGATAGGAGACATGCTTAATTCTAACAAGCCACAGGGGTTCATGAATACTGAGAATTGTTTTATTGTTCATTGGACTCTACTAGCAAATGGTACATGCCAATAGACTTCCACTGCAGATGACTCCCAATGGAAAGGTCATGCCAAAACACTGAATAGCCTGTAACTAGCCTGGGAACCACCAGGATTTGTGCTCGCATTTCACCTGCACTTTTCACAATTCTGGCAACTTAGACAAACCTATAGCTGAACACACCTCTTCTTAGTCAGCCATCAAGAACAAACCAAATTGAGGGTACTGCAGGATAAGCTATGTACCTTACATTATCCTTCATTGCCTTACAAATAGCCATTGAGAAGCTTTGTGACAGTCTCTGAATAGCGCATGTATAATACTCTACCATTTTAATCGGACCTCCATAAATTAATTTGTGCTGCAAGACAATGTGGTGTAATTGCTTATTGTGATAGTCCTGCTGCCAAGATGTGGGGGGGAGGGAGCTTGTGAAAAAGAGGGAGGGAAGAGACGATGCTTCTGTCGCAGAGAAGAGGGGGAGGAGAGAGGGGGGAGAGAGAAGAAGAGGCTGAAACGATAAGTAATTACGGCCAGGCACTCCATTCATCATCCGCTGCTGAGCGCAGTATCCAGGGTCTTCACTGTTATCAGCAGTATATAGACCGAGTGTCAGCGCCCGTGAATAAATCTGCTTCTGAACGCCTGCCTCAAACTGATCCACCATTACTAGACCTTGGTCCTGCCTGATCATCACGTCAATCCCTCCTGCTTGGGAAATGAGCTTTAAACCTCATGTAAGCCAATATTTGAAGATCCTACTTCATAAAAAACGGGTGCTCACAAGTAAAAAAAAATAAAAAAGCCATGGTAAATGCAAGCAAGCCTGAACGATGGCACTGAACCTTTTCATTGATTTCTTTACTAACATTGCCGAGCAAAGAGACCTGTCACTAATGCTGAGACTGTTAATTTTTTCATTCATGATAACCATTCTGGTTCTGATTGCTGATCAGCATAAAAGTGCCCCTGGAGTTGCTTTGGTCTTCCACCTACAGCTTTTTTTCTATTACAATGCTAATTTCCTGCAATGAAAGTACTGTTAGCAAGTCCATTCATTGCTATAAAGTAGCTGTCCTGTAAACCTGTATCACCACCGTTGATGATAGAGGATGCTGGCAAATTGTCTGAAATATATGACGCCTTGCAAGAAGAGATTGGAGGATGTATTTGTGCTGGTGCAAGCAATAACAGTGTGGAACGTGTTGGGACAGCGGTGTCCTAGTGTCCTAGTGGGATTGGAAGGTTGTGGGTTCAAATCCCCAACCAGTAGGTTGCAAAGTATTGTCCCCATCAATGCTCCCTTGGCACTTTCAGTGACTGTCCCCTGCTGCACGGTGTGTATGGGTGAAAATTTCATTGTTCACTGTGTGCTGTGCCATGTTCCAGTGACAAAAATAGTCACTTTCACTTTCTATAGGTTATGTATCTGTTTTTACATGAGCACAAATTCAGGCAACTTTGAGGACTTTTGGTATCTTATCACTCTTAGCTTTTAGCATCCACACCTTGTTTGTAGCTACTGACATTTGAAGTGAATCAAAGCAGCAAGGTTTTGTTTTTTTTTACTTTTGTCCTTTTCGTTTTTTACACAGCTGGGTGTAAAAGCCCAAGCGTCGACAGAAGCAACGATCTTGTATTGTGGCTGTGTGTGTGAAAGCTTGGGTATTTAGTCACTGTAGAAAGGTTCTGCTTGCCTGCACATCCGCTGGCTGCTAATTGAGTGAGGGAACGAGCAGGCCCCAACTAAGGAGGCAATCCTCGTTGCCTGGCTCTACATGGCTTTCTTCCGTTACCGGAACTGTCAGTGTTAATCAAGCCTCATCTCTTAACATCAGCAGCGGCTGTAGAAGAGGTGAAGATTAATATTCCGGCCGAAAGAGATGATAAATCATTTGTACATAATTAGCGCTCGGCAAGGTTATAGCTGACATGAATTTTTATCTTAATTACGGGGGAAATTTGTTCCATTAATTTAATTTGTCGCGCACGGACGAGCCTGGGCCTAACAAAGTTAATCTTACACCTGTCAGCGAGGAGCCGAGGTAGCCTCTGCAACTGGGGAAAGTCAATTGGAATTCAGACACGTTGCCAAGACCACAGGTTTACCCCACACCTTTGTGTTGATTGGTTTAGAATCTCCAATGGACACTTTGCCAACACCAATGAGAAGGTTTTTGAAAAGCTTTTCGCACAAAATCATGTGGTCTGAACCATCAGAACAAGGACCAGCATTGCCGCACCCTTGCCTTCAAAAGCTGATTCTGTAGAATACTACCAAAAATTTTACACTTACTGTAACCCAGCACTACTCTGGAATTACAAATACACAAAAAAGAAGTGCAGTAAATCCTAGAATGAACTAATGCCTGCCAAACCAAATATAGAGCCTTTCAGTGGTTGTCTCGAATGTGCAAAATATATTAGCAGGAAACAAGCACATTACAGAATTCCATTTCAACCCAATATTGAGTAAAGAATATTGCAAATGGTGAGCTGAATGTAGTTAACACAGAAATGGACACATTTAATGCACATGAACTGTTCAAGACACATCTCTGGAATTTCTGAACCAATAGTGCCCCCTGCTGGTTGTTTTCTGGATGCATTTTGCTCATATGCTATTTTTCACAATTGTTTTATAACCACAGGTGGATATAGCATTATTGTGAGGTATTTTGCAGATTTGCAAAAATATCCAAAACAAACTGGTTTTTATGTCACCCCAAGATTTAAATTTCATGACTTCTGAACTGAGCGTTATAGATTTACATCTATGGCATTTAGCAGTTGCTCTGATCCAGAGTGACTTCCGGTTCATGATTACAGGGACAGTTCCTGTAACTTGGGGTTTGGGGTTTTGCTCAGGAACCCAATGGTGGTAGTGCTGGAGGTGGGATTCGAAACATTGTCCTATGGGGAAAAACAGTATTGTAACACTACAGAAGTGTGGTGATATTTTAACTTTTGACTTTCTGTAGTCAGGTGTTTGTTAAACTGTGAAGCAACTGAAACCTACACAGTCTGCAGCATTTTTAGCAGATGCTCTTATCCAGAGTGACTTCCATGTCCTATTTACAGGGACAGTCCCCCTGGAGACACTCAGGGTTGAGGGTCTTGCTCAGGGACACAGTGGTGGTAGTGCCAGAGGTGGGATTCGAACCTGGGACCTCTTGATTCATAGATTTGCAGGCAAGTACCCTACCTACTTTTTTCCATGTTCTGCCTGGGTTCTGCTCAGAGAAACACCTTTGATGCAGGGTTTTTGAGCAGACTGTTGCCTTTTAGCACCCTCTACTGGTGGAAAGCTTGTAGTTCAACTCCCTCAAATTGTGTTTGGATCTTAAGATGACCACAGTACTGTCTTTTCCCTGTGTTCAGTTTGATTTTAATGTATATTGACATATAAATCTTCCAAATACAAGTTTAGTTGAGGAACAAAAATGCAATTATGAAACACCAATAGAGATAATATACAACCATGAAATAATGGGGAAAATAAACGTCTTTTTTGCATATTGTAAAACTTGTGCAGGTTACTTTTTCATAAATAAAAATGTTAGCTTCACATTTTCATCATGATATTTGTGATAAGAACACTCTTTAAGTCAAGTATAAGCAGATATAAGCAGTTGCGTTTAAAACCCCCATCAGGAATTGTTACAACAGTAGACCACATCTGACTGCTACAGGTTTCTGTGTAGTAAGTATTCTGCTACAATATATGGCTAAAGGTATTAAAGTCAGTGCTGTCTTATAGGCAAAGATGGGACTGTTTCAACAATTTCTGAAAGGGACTTTGATTGAAATAAACATGAAATCTGAGATGTGTTATCTGGTGGAAATATGCTATTACAAGCAAGACAAGGTGAAGAACTGAGAGCTTAAAAGAAAAAAGAGAGATGGTAAAGTCAGAAATAAGAGAGAATATTGATAAACTGAATTAGAATTTTGACAACAACCAGCCCAACAGATGGCCAAAGGAAAACAGACATCCATTCAGCACCATAAGTATTGACACCTCGGATACATGTGAGGGCAACACTAGCATTTATAAAGCTACATGACATCTGAACCAGCCTTGGCATTAACCTATATTAGCATTTATAACTTTTTCCAACACACATCTTCTTCATCAAGGCTGCTTCAGCCTCACCCCAGAAAGCGTAAGGCCAATGGAAGGTTGCTGGAATAAGCCTTCATAAATGTCTATGTAGGTTAATTGTTATAAAAGCCTAGTTAGATACCTAGTTACCAAGGTGAGTTAAAAAGATCTTTAAAATTTATTTGAGGTCCATTACATCTCACGATATGAGGGAAATCTAATCTTTAATTCTCTTTTGAGCCTCTTTTCAGCTTCAATCTCAAAGGCTTTCAAAACAGTTTAGGTTTTTGGACTGGGAAGGGATTTTTGTGGATTTGAACATTTGGTTTGGATCGCTGTCCTTGCAGAGGATCCAGCCACATCCCAGTTTTAGGTTTTGGCCAGATTTTCATTTAAATCTCCAGCTATTTCATGTAAGATAAAATATTTCACATATCCTAACATAGCTGTCAGGGCATTAGAAGGAAAAACAGACCCATTACAGCCTCTCCACCATATTAAACTGTGTTTTTCCAGTATAATCATCCGGCAGTGTTTGCTGCCATTAAGGTCTATTTTTGTCTCATTTAACCGCACTTCTAGTCAGTCCTGAATGCAGTTGGCAAATTGTAGGAGCTTATATTTGTGATCAGATGAAAGGAAAGGCTTTTCTTTCTGGCAGGACTTCCAAGTCATTTGCCGGCACAGTGAATTCAAATTCAACAGTCAAAAAAGCATGTCCTCTTTTAGGCAGGTTCAGTACAATTCTAGTTGTTTTATATGTGCTAACACTTGATTTAGTACAGATGAAAGATTTCAGATATTTCTCAGATTTCTTCCTTATTCATGAAGGTCAGCACTGTCTCGTTTCTTTCATGTGTTCTTGAAATTTCTGTGTTGGCCAAGGAATTTATCTTCTGTGTCACCTCATATTTATACCGCAGTGAAAGAGGAAGTCATGGATGACTGCCTAAAATCTGTCTAAACGTTACCATTGTTTTACATAGATGTTTATTTTCTTTCGACTCAATGTATTTCTGCACAGTGCTTTATTTTCAGATTATGAGAGGTAATTTACCACAGACATTTTAAAAGACTTTTCTACCGTTTATCTTTACCAAGGAAGCCATTAATGATGGAGCTGACTGTAAATACATAAATGAAACTGAACATCACATATTCTTTTTTTTACTATTCATTTAGCAGTTTACCATTCGATTAGCTGTAGAGTTCATATGGAGGTAACTTCATTGATCAAGAACATTCAAAGATTTTCCAAGCAAAAGCTTTTTTGTTTCCCAGACATGAATGATAGATAATTGTAAACAGGGTACATTGTGTCTTTATAGCAAGGCTGTCAAAAAACTGGTTAACGGCATGTCTTTGAATTTAGAGCAAATTGATGGTGTAATTTCATTTTACCTTCAGTTTCAAGCTTATAGGAAAAAAAACAGATATACAATTCTTTGTGAAATCTCTTCATAATTATTCCCATTTTGCAGCCAACCTGCATAGCCGGATATAAGCATATTGTCGCTATCATAACAAAACTTTGTACCCAGGATGGAACAGATCACTTATGTTTACACAATGTAATGGGCAGCTGGTGCTTTCAAATGGTAAAAAAAAAAAAAATCATCTAAGAATGAATTTACTAAAAACATTTCTAAAGTCTTGGTATGATGGCGACGATATTGAAAACATCTCATTTGCATCTCTTTTTCTAATCTCTTTTCTGGGAGGCTGCCCCCTGAGATCAGAATGAAGCAGCAGGAGAAAAGGTCTGAGTATCTGAGCATGTACGCCCTGATGAAGACTCTGGCTGTGCTAAGGCTCAGTGCAATAGGAATAGGAGGTTACAGATTCGCTGAGTGTCTTATAATGTGCTTATACACTTTCTCCCAAATACAGGCAAGGCCTTTATTTACTTGTTTTTCCTAAAGTGTAACCTTGCATCCTCCCCGGGTCTTAGCAGGAAGATGCACTGATCTTCTCAGAGACCTCAGGATCTGACTTAGCAACAAGGAAACGGAGCCGCCCTCCACCTAGTCGGATCAAGTCAACAGCACTGAGAGAGAGAGAGAGAGATAGAGAGAGAGGGAGGGAGAGAGAAAGGCAGGGAGAGAGAGAAAAAATGTAAAGATAGATAGATCTAGATTAAGAATAGATTAGAATTTTAAAATGCTACTTTTCACTGCATGTATCCCCATTCAAATGAATCCTAATGATGTGCTATTTGAATAAGTGACTTTAAACTTTCTATATATACAGTGCCTGTCCTGCCTGATTATGTTTCAGCTGGCAAAAAGTTATTTAATCCTAAGTGATGCAGTGAGTAGCTTCTCATATCTTAAACAACCATGTCGGAAGACACATGTGGTCATGGAAAAGATGTTAATCTGTTTCAGAAGGAGAAGCTGAAACAATTAAAATTGGGTTAAGAACTGTCCAACGCATTATTCAAAACTGGAAGGATAGTGGGGAACCATCATCTTTGTGGAAGAAATGTGATCTGAAAAAAAACTTGAATGATCGTGATCGGTGATCACTTACAAGTTTGGTGAAATCAAATCGTAAAAAAACTACAGCAGAACTCACAGCTATGTTCAATAGTGAAATTAAGAGCATTTTCCCCACAATGCGAAGGGAGCTCTAAATAGGACTGGGACTAAACAGCTGTGTAGCCTTAAGAACACCCCTGATCAGTGAGGTTAATTGCAAAAAATAGGCTTCGGTTTGCTAGGGAGCATAAAGATTTTACTCTGGAACAATGGAAGAAGGTCATGTGGTCTGATGAGTCCAGATTTACCTGTTCCGGTGCATCAGGGTAAGAAGAGAGGTGCATGAAGTGATGCACACATCATGCCTAGTGCTGACCGTATAAGCCTGTGGGGGCAGTGCTGTGATCTGGGGATGCTGCAGTTGGATGGTTCAGCAATGTTATGTGCCCAAACAATGAGGTCAGCTGACCACCTGAATATACTGAATGAGCAAGTAATTCCATCAGTGAATTTCTTCTTCCCTGATGGCACGGGCAGATTCCAAGATGACGGTACCAGGATTCATCAGCTCAAATTGTGAAAGAGTGGTTCAGGGAGCAGAGACATCATTTTCACAGGTGGATTGGTCACCACAGAGTCCAGACCTTAACCCCACTGAGAATTATGGGATGTGCTGGAAAAGTATTTGAGCAGCGGTCTGACTTTCCCATCATCTCTACAAGATCTTGGCGAAAAATTAACGCAACTCTGGACGGAAATAAATGTTGCGACATTGCAGAAGCTTATCGAAATAATGCCACAGCAAATGCATGCAGCAATCAAAGTTAAAGGCAGTCCAACGAAATATTAGAGAAGTGGACCTCAGGTGTATGTATATATATATAAATTATGTAGAAATTAAAAAATTACTTCCTGTAACCATAACTAGAATGTATATATCCTGTATGTTCATAAGTGAAAAACAGATTGAGAATTAGCATACGCATTTATAATTGGTGCTGACCTCTGGTAGTCAGCTCCGATGAGGCTGGTTCCATTTACAGCCAAGATTCTGTCTCCAATATGCAAGCGGCCATCCGAAGCAGCAGGACCATCAGGGATCAGTGTGCGGATGTAGATTCCAGGTGAGTTCAGGGGGGTATGCTGCACATGGAGAGTTCACAGGTGAACATTTTTCCAGCTTTTAGGATACCATACAGAGAGAATAAAGTTGAAGCCTGAGAACTTAAAAACTACCATCTTGGTAATCACCACTTCACACCATAGTAGGGGGTATAAAGAACATAATGGCCAATCTAAGCCTAATCTGATTTAAAGACAAAGAGAATTTAACATTCAGGTATCAGGCATTTTGAATTATTTCACACCCAAAACAAATTTGTTAAGCAAAGTAAGTTAAGAACAAAGTTTTTAAGCAAACACATGATTTAACGTCTCCCATTTAGAAACAGTGTTGTTGTCATGTTTTCTTCATGTTCTGTCAAATATGAACATCAAAAACATGCTGCAGTGCCTTGAAAGTTTACAGTGCAGAGCTGATCTTACGTTACATGCATGAACAAACGAGCACTATGGATCCAGATTCATATGGATTGGTGTATGACATGGTTGCGTCAGACATATGAATCAATATAATGAGGGCCCATTTCCTACGTTTGACTTCTTCTTCTGGCTGCTACCATTAGGGGTCGCCAGAGCAGATCAACGGTCTCCATTTTCTTCTTGCCCTCTGAATCTTTCTCCTTAATCTGGCTCCTCTCTCATGACATCCTTCTCACAATACAATCTTCATCTCTTCTCTGTACTCTTTGCCTCATTCTTGTCACAAACAATGGAAATTTTAGCATCTTTAACTCTGACACCTCCAGCTGCGCCTCCTGTCTTTTTGTCAGCGTCACCGTCTCCAACCAACATGGCATAGCTGGTCTCACTACCGACCTGTAAACCTTTCTTTTAACTTTATCAGTTTACTGAAGATTCAGAAAGCTATGCTGTCAGCATGCTGCTGACATTAACCTACATAAACATTTACAATGGTTTACTCCAACAAGGATCGTTATACTTTTTGGGGGTGAAAGTGATAAATGTGGCTTTTACAACAATGACAGACCTTAATGGATATCTATGTAGGATAATGTCAGTTGTCATTAAAGGCTCACTAAAGTGCTAACAAATGGCATGTAAAATGTTCAAACATTTTTTATTTTGTAATTTATTATCTCTAAAATGAGAAGAATTAAACCTTTACTATAATTATGCCCCACAGTCAGGTCTTTACTGTAAAACTCACCTACAGTCACCTTTAAAGCCAAACACCAAAGAGCTCATATATACAGTTGAGGCCAAAATTATCCCCCTTATGAGATTAGACAACACTCTTGATTTCTCCATGAAAATGACCATTAACAATAAGTGTTTGTTATTTTGGAAACAAATACACCATAAAAAACAATGTCCACTAAGTTTAATTAGGATATTTTATTGATACACCGAGTTGAAACAAGAAAGGGCAAAAATGAGACATCCAAAATTATTAGCCCCCTGGCCATTAATAGTCAATAGTGTACCCTTTCTGAGCCACAACTGACAACAGTCTCTTAGAGTAGTTCTTTACTAGGTTGGCACAGGTCTCCTGAGGGATTCTGGCCCATTCTTCTGCAAATTGTTCGAGCTGGTCCAAATTGCATGGTTTCTGAGCATGGACATTCACTATGAGCACCTGCCACAGATTCTCAATAGGATTGAGGTCTGGGCTCTGTGCGGGCCACTCCAGGATCTTGGTTTTGGTATCCTTAAGGAACTGTTGGACTAATTTCGATGTATGCTTTGGGTCATTGTCTTGTAGACCCAGCAATGACCTAAGCCTAGACTATGAGCAGATTTAGGCATATTCTCCCTCAAAATGTCAACTTAATTTTCTTTAATCATGATGCTATGCACCCAAACAAGGCTCCCTGTGCCTGAGGCTGCAAAACAGCCCCATAGCATGATGCTCCCACCACCATGTTTAACTGTGGGAACTGTGTTCCTAGGGTTGAAGGCCTCTCCCTTTCTTTGCCAAACAACAGTTTCAGTTTAGTCTCATCAGACCAAAGCACAGACTTCCCAAACTCATCTTTACCTTTCAAATATATCTCTACCTTTCACTGGCAAACCTCAGTCAGGCTGTGATGTGCCGCTCTTTGAGTAAAGGGGTTCTTCTGGGTCAATGGCCCTGAAGCCCACCACGATGAATAGCCCTCACAACTGTATTCCTTGAAATATCAACTCCAGAATAGGCCAGGTCAGAAACAATCATCTTGGCAGATGTCCGGGGCTCCTTGCTGACATCTCTGACTATTTTCCTCTCCAGGGATCTTGAAATCTTGCGCTTGCGGCCGCAACCAGGTTTGTTTCATACAGAATTTGTCTCCTTGTACTTGGCAATGATGAACGTACAGCAGTTCTACACACTGTGAATCGCTTGGAAATGGCAGAGTAGCCTTCCCCCTTATCATGAGCCTGATGAGCCAGACTGATTTCCTCACCATGTCTTTGGCATGGTGAGTAACAGTAGTCGCTCTCATGTGTTCCAGTGCCCTGGAGTCTTTTTATGCTAATTGAATGTTGTTAGGCAGCCAATTGACTGCAGGTGTGGTTTGAGAGCTGATTAGTTAATTACTGTAGGTGTGTTTTGAAAGCAAACATTCACATGGGGCTAATATTTTTGACCACCCCATTTTTTTACTATATTTGATATAAAGCAAGCCTAAAAATGTATTTTATATTACAAAATGTACCAAAAGCTGCTAAATAGCACTGGTGAATGTTTGCTTATATCAAGTTTCATCAAACATTGGGATGAAGTTTAGAAAAATTTTCCATAATTCCTGGGGGGCTAATACTTTTGGTCTTAACTGTGTAAGAGTAAAACCTAATCTAGGTGTCCCTGGATTCACAGAATTATAAGTAAATATATTTTCTTATTCAGTATTTTATGCATGCCCTTATTGTATCTCTTCAACTTTTTAAAAATATTTTTTAATATGTTATGTTTAAACACATATATTTATGTATATGTTTGTGTTATAATATGTTATAAATGATGATCTGTATTTTTATCATTCTTTTAATCAGATTTTTATTGAATTTGTCTACACAATTTAATTTGCACTGAATTTGTCTTTGTCTTAAGTCATTCTCAATGTACAAATGGATAATAGAATTAAGCAACAAATGCTAATATGTTATATTTAAACAAATTAAATAAGCTGTGTAGACAAATTCAATAAAAAATCTGATTAAAAGAATGAAGAAAATACAGATAATCATTTATAACATTTTAATGTTTAGGTCTTTTAAAAATTCCGAAAAAGTTGGCAAAGTTTTCAGAAAAACTCATATCTTTTTAAGAAAAGAAATGAACAAACCTTTAAACCAAAGATGTGTTTGAGCACTACAGTGAAATTCATGTTAAGAGTATAATATGGCTCTTGGAGGGCATATACATCAAGGAGAATAGTGCCAATCATTTCTGACTACTAAGGTTTGCTTTGTTTTTTAGGATATAGCCAAAACTCACAAGTCCATCGATAAGTCCCATGCCAAGGCCATAAGGTCCCTTGTCCAGGTCCACTATAAAGACGGAATAGATAGCGTCAGAGTTGGGGCTGGTACTGAGCAGAGGGACAGGGAGAGGTAAGCCACAACCACTCAGGGGGCCTGGTGGAGGACACACATAGACAAATGCACACACACACACACACACACACACACAAACACACACATACACACACACAAAAAGACACACAGACACATCCACCCACCCACACACACACACACACACACACAAGACTAAGGGCTTGTATTACACATATACACATGCAATCATCCCAAGCAAAACTCAACAGTGATACACGGTGCTGACTTATTTAAGTTCAGTCGTGTGAAAAGTTTCTTGATGACGCCTGGCATTTCTCTGCCAGGGCACAATATATACTGAGTTTAATATTAAATGATAAAATACAAATTATGTATAATAAAATATTAAAGGTGCCATTACTTTTGCACTGGTGACATAGATTTTTCCCCAATGTAGTACATTCAGCAAAAAACAGTAACTGTGCACTGAAATGTACAGCAGTGGGAGGATGTGATCTTGTTTGTAGTTTGATAATCACAGTGTTCAAACTTTTGCACACGGCAAACTCTTTGTTGGGGTAACATGCAAACGTGAGCCCAAACAGAACACACATGGAGGTGAACATGAAACACATTTCCTCAAACACGGACAGGTGGGCAATTTTTCAATTGGGGAAACCCAGAGAGAGGAGCTACATGTTCAAGATGAGAGCCTGGGTGTAGAGAATAAGAGCTACAATGGTGGCTTTAAAAAACCAATCAGCAGCATTTTAACAAAACAATAATCTGTCCAGAAATCAACCAGGCTGAAAAAATTTAGCAGAATATAGCAACCCAATGTCCCAATATGGAAAACTGGCTCATGAAGCTACTACCTGAAATGTCAAATGTTGTACAGTTGAAGAAATGCCCACTTGCAAACAAGCATACGCAAAAAAAGAGAATGAGAGGAAGAGAGAGAGTAAGGATTCCTCAACCAACCTTCAATGCCATTACTGACGAATCCATTGATCTTTTTGTGCTCTGGAGTGGAGCGCACACACCCGTTGGCCTGTGTGTAAGCTCGCGGGTGTGTGTGCTCTGAGTAGAGAGGTGGGGCAGACTGTGAACCAGCATGTGAATTTGAGAGCTCGGGATAGAGAGGTGTGTTAGGGGGAGTTAGCAGGCAGGATGACTCCGGTCCATGAGTCTGGCTGCTGTGGCGGGCAGACGTCCCATTTCTGTAGTGAGGTGGTCTGTCTGGCAGTCTGTCCTCTGCCCCTGCCCCCTCTCCTCGTCCCCCAAGAGTACCAGGGCAGTCTCGCACTTCACCTTCTCCCTCCCCGCGTTGTGGTGCATTAGAACGGGGGCTGCTGTGGGCCTGGAGATGGTCACGCTGGAAATGATTAGAGAAAAAATAAGAAAAATCCAGATGTTATACAATGCAGAATTGCTTAAAAATCCTAGAATCCCCAAAACCAGTAAATCCCAATGTGCACAAAGCAACACCTCACTTAGGGTAACCTTAATGAAGAATTGTACATATTAAACATCAAAGCACAGAAACATTTGCCTAATGTTGTGTAGATCCCAGAAGATCTCTAAAGGTCTGCTGTGGTTTCTGGACCAAGACGTTAGCAGCATACCCTGTTAGTTGTGAAGTGGGGCATACGTGATTTGTTTGTCCAGCAAATCTCACTACTGCAATGCAGTGTGCAGTGTGATACATTTTTATGATTAGCAGTATGAACTTTTTAGCAGGTTGTGCTGTAGATTTGACCCTATTAGATATTAGACAGAGTTTATTATATATCAAAAGACAATATAACAATTTACATATTGCACTCTTACAGATCTGAATAAGCAAATTACAATCTATTCATTATTGTAAATATGTTGTAAGTACTGTGTTAGGCTTACGTTAGGGTTTTGGTAGAGATTTTGTCTAAAAATCAGCATCATGAGAATCTGTTTAGAGATGGGCTTCTGCCAAAATGACTTATAAGACTTCTTAGCACTGCACTGCCTTGGAAATGCAACCAAAATCTTTCGACATTGCATTATGTAGATATGCACGATAATTACACTGATAACTTGGTAAAGAATAAACAAAAGAAAATGTTTTGGTCTAATCGCTTAACGATGCCTTTGTATTCCAGAAATTTGGAGTGCACTTCTGTAAGGGATTAAGAAAGACACACAGTGGCCGTAATCCGGCCAGCAGAGAGGTGCTTAATTACAAAGATAATCCCTTAATCAGATTAAGTGTGACTCTCATGTCTACCAGGTTGGTTTGAACCGAACCTCAGAATTTGTCGTGCTTGTTAACGTCATACCCTATGAACCTGATGAGTAAAAGCTAATGCCACAAACTGGACGAGCGAAGAGGTTTGAAATGTTTGACATGATACAGAGATTAGTCATTTCACTAATACTCAGTGAGCACCAGAAAAACATGTATGCTACTGTGCACAAGTCAGAGAGCACCCTTTCATTTCCAGTCAAAATTCTCAATCGGTACAAGATATTTATGTTTCGGACTTAGGGGAAGAACAGAAAACAAAGGGGATCCAACAGGAGCTTTGACAACCAATTACAATAGCAGAAGTGCCAGTATTTAGTATCTAACGTTTGCTTTATGCAGCTTTTATTCAGAAGACTTGCTTTTAGATTTTCTCTTTTCTCTTCCGCAGTTCAGTCGTTTTTTGTTTCTCACCCTCCAAGATGTCCGGTTCTGGTGTTTTGCAGATGTTCTTTTCTCTGTTTCCTGTTCATAGTAAAGACTTCTTGAACACCTACACATGCTGTCGAACCCCTTGAGTTGAGTCATCCCCTTACAGTGGGTGGATTCCTTTAGATCCGAAGCCACAGTGAACTCAAAGATGAAAGATTTAAGTGCGGCACTGTGACCAGGATTTGTGATCTCCTTTTAGCCATTATAAATAAATAAATAATGAAATAAACAAATGGGTGGCCAATGATTCTGGCACACTGTGCAGTAAGGGTGTTGTTTAAAGGCTTTGCGCTGATTGGGAAAGCCTTAAAAGAAAGGATTTTCTTATTATAGATCAAAGAACAGAAGTTTACAGACTATGGCTGAAGTAGCTTACAGCATTTTTTATTATGAGAAACTGACCTGCATTTCCTGTCTGTCTGCGCTGCCATTGGCTGGATGTGTCTTGGTTCGGAGGCCCCACAAAAAGTGCCTGATGTAAAGTAGCTGCCTATAGATACTGTCCTCCACACTATCACTCTCCAGGTCCACCTTAAAGCCAGCGCTGGGTAACACAATAGGAGGGTGGTTCTCAAAACTTTCCAACAGATCCACTGTAACACACACAAGCACAACATACAATTACATACAATGCCCACAAGCAGGGACAGTTTGGAATCAGAATAATGAAAGTGAATATTCTTGAATGAAATTAGACCTCTGCCTTTTACACAAGCACACAAGCACATGCTGCAGGGGGTAGCTACTGAAAGAGCTCCAGGAGCAGTGACGTGGACGATACCTTGCTCAAGGGTACCTAAGGGCAACCTACTGGTTTGGGATTTGAACCCACGACCTTCTGATCCTGGGGCCAACTCCATAACCACTAAGCCACTGCTGCCCGTTTTTGCCCATTTTTAAAAAAGAAGTAAAAATATCTGCAAGTGTGGCACATAAAACAACAATTTGCTAATATTTTCAGTGTATTTGATTCAATATCTTCCTTGGTATGAAAAGCAGATTTTGTCTAAAGAATGGTTTGATAACTTTCATTTTCAATGTCAGTGTATCTCTTTGCCCCAAAAGTGTTTGAGTGCTAAAATCATAAGGGGACACAATGTGTGGGCTCTGACATTCATTTCAAGCTACTGTCAAGTTACAAGACAATCAATCTGTGAAAAAAAAATGCGCTCAACAGCACACACCTGTTCTGTAGATGTAGGCTTCATCTTCACTGCTTGGTTGCCACATGGGGAGATGACCCACCTCAGCAATCAACTGGTATTGAGTGAGAATTCTATGAAGCTGGACTGGTTTCAGAGTTGGGTGCTCTGCACACAACACTTTCCAACTTATCTATGCACACACACACAAAGAATATTAGAAATTTACTAATACAGTAGCTTTAGACTTACAGTGCCTTACAAAAGTGATCAACACTTTTTAAAGTCATCAGATTTCTGTGGATAACAAATGACACTTTGCTGTTACAAGCTCCCTGACAACAGTGAAGCATGGTGGTGGCAGCGTCACATTGCAGGCATGCTCCTTTCCTCAGCAGGGCATCTTCGTAAAATTGAAGGACTGAGAATCTGTGGCTCTATTTGAAAATTGAAATCCACATCCAACCAACTTGAAAAAATCTGCCAGGAGAACTGGGTAAAATTTAATCACATCAAAAGTCACTGGAAGAAAAATAATGTAAATGAAATATAGTGAACTTCATTTGGGAAAAAAAAATTGTCTGGATTTAAAATTTGAAGTCTCACTGAAGCAACAGTGGAGGGAAGTTTAAGCTTAATCACCAGGCACAAGAAAACATTAGGACAAAAAGTCCTTTTTTATTACATGCATATTAAATTTGCAGGTTGATTTTGTTATAATTTAATTTTGCTGAGGGTTTTAGGGTTACTAACACTAATGGGCTGGATTTACCTACATGTTATACAGTAGTCCCTCATTTTTCACAGGGGTTATGTTCCAAAACCTCCCGCAAAAGACGAAAATTTGCGACACATGGACGCCACATATAAAAATGCATTTGTTCAAGCCCTAAATTAACCTCCTACACTCCTTAAACACATTCCAGACATAAAAAAAAAAAATCAAGAAAACATTTTAAAGCATATGTATATACTTCTGTGAGGTGAATTTTGTGTAGAATTTGTAAAAATATAGCAAGCAATGTACTGCACAGTGTTCTAGCCCAGTCTATGCTATTTCTTAGTATACACTGTACTGTAATTAACAAGCTCCTGCTACAGACTGTATTTCAGAACCACTACAGTGGGCATAAACAACAATCGGTCCTGTATCGACAAAAACAGATGAATCAAGAAACTATCGCTCACTATGATTTGCCTCACAGTTGTTAACTTTTTAATACAGTAATTTTCCAAGGCAAAAAGTGAAACCTTTATTCTCTGTCAACACCAATATTCACTGTAAGCTTTGCAAATGGCGTGATATACCGGGGGAAATCCGCAAAAAATTTTGTTAGGTTCCTTAATAAAATCCGCAAATATTCTGGGATGTCAAATGTGAGTCGCGATATAGCAGGGGATTACTGTATGAGGCTTTGTGAATTTCTCATTTTCTTGAGCTTAACCACTGTAAACAAAAGTAAGAATATTTGAACAATTTGATTAACCTGTACTCTGATGAGATATTTCAATTTTAGATAGTATAGGCAGGAGCAATGAAAATCTTTGAATAAATCTATTACACTACTTTTCTTAAACTGTAATAAAAAATGACAAAGCCTAACAAATTATGTCAATGTTCATTCATGTCTTGCTTTACCTTCCAAAATATAAACTGAATTTAAATGAATATTTAGCTCAAACTTGGCCTAATCACAAAAATATCCAATTCGATTCCAAAGTTCTCTAAACAGATCACAGGAAACTTAGAAAACATTTTTTCAAACTACCTCAGTCTATATTTTTGGCTTCTTATTAAATGTCAATTTTAGTAGGATTTTTTTTTTTTTATCCTAACTTCCAATACAAAAACTAAATAAATAAAACAATACAAATTAGCAAGTGTATGATCAAAATTTATTATTTAAAAAAAGTGACTTTATTCATCTATAGTATCTTGTCTTAAACCCGATATGGCTGACAAACTGATCAAGACCTAAAAGACACACACTTGCATCACCTGTGAAAGCTGTTGCATGGGCGTGGCAAGGATGGTGATGGCACTGCCCAGCTTGGAGAAAAACTTTTGGGCAAGCTGAGCCCGACCTGCACCTTTTGCCCAGTCCAGAAGCATCCGCACACATGCCTGGATCTGCAGCACTCGGGAGCGCTGGAACCAGCCTCTTGCAGGGCCTACATACCCAAGCACATGTAGAGAGAGGAGAGAAACATTTACAGTTTTGTACAGAATGATACAAGCACGGGAGACATATGTGAGTATGTTCAGCATGCTTGGCATGAAGGCATATTGTGTTACAGCCTCTAATAAACTGGGGTTACTGTGTTTCCTTGCACGTGTGTGTGTGTGTGTGTGTGTGTGTGTGTGTGTGTGTGTGTGTGTGTGTGTGTGTGTAAGCACTGCTCTGATCCTCTCTGTCTGTTATGACACACAAAGAGGATTATGGACGTCTGGAGAAATAATCACCTCCTGACAGTGCCCTCTCTCCGCAGACACACGTGCATACACACAAAACATATGCCACTAGCAGGCCCTTTTAAAAAGGAAATTAGTGATGGAATTGTGCAATGTGACAGACAAGGCCAGGTTAAGCTGGTTTAATAAGCAGTTAAATAACTAGCAGGTCCCAAATACAGAAACCCCCTGCCCTAAGTACTGAAGCTTTTGATACCAGCGATAACAAAGCGATATATTTTAAGTGCTGTAAGGAAGGTTCCAGTTTTATGTTATTTGATACCTGCTCAAGATTAGTTTACCAAATCTAATGGATCTTTAAGGCTTTTCTGCCGCCTCTATCATAAGGTGAACAGATATACCCGTAAGAATGTGCATGGTTTTGGCTTAGTGGTCAATAAATCGTTAAAATGCATGAATGAAACAAGGTGACATTTCAAGTGATTCATCTGACATTTTCTAGTTTCTGGTCAAATTTTCAGCGGTTTTCCAAAAAAAAAGTAGGCAGAGGTATTATTATTAGTAGTAGAAGACCGATATAAAGCTGTTGCAGGGAGCAGGCAGCCCCCCCACCCCAGTTTGTTGACAAAACAAACACAACACTGGCACGTCTGCTAGTCTGTTATCTTGCTAGATGCTCCTTCCTATTTGATTTTTAATTAATAGTTAATGGGGACAAAACACCAGCAAGAGTGAAAGGTAAGGTTTATAAGACATCAGTGAGACGACTTACATTATATGGGTTTGAAACGGTGGTGCTGACAAAATGACAGGTAGCAGAGCTGAAGTTGGCAGAGTTAAAGATTCTAAGATTTGTGATGAGAATTGAGAAACCAAGGATGGATTGATGATTGGAAGATTTGTTCTGAGAAACATGTACAGAAGGGAGACAAGAGTACACTGGGAGAGGGATGCTGAGGATGAAGCTTCCAGGCAAGAGGAGAAGAGGAAGGACAAAGAAGAAGGTTATGGATGCGTTGAGAGAGGACATGCAGGTGATCAGTGTATAAGAGTATACAGAGGACAGGAAGAAATGGAAATGGAAGATCCACTGTGGCAACCAACAATGGAAGAAGTCCAAAGAAGAAGCTGCTAATTTGGACAAAATGGAGACACTTCCAGGAACTGCTCGAGTCAAGGGCAGGCCAACAAAAATGACAGGAAAACAGGGACACCTGGTTACCCTCCTTAGGGAACATTTTCCCTCTACTCATCAGGTTTGGGAACCAGCACGTATAAGAAACTCCATTAACTCCATATCGTAAAGAATAGTGTGATGGTGGTCTAGTGGTAGGATACTTGCCTATGGACCAAGAGACTACATGTTTGAATCCAACCTCCAGCACTATGTTCCTGAGCAAGACCCTAAACCCTGAATTGCTCCAGATGGACTCTCCCTGTAACATAATTTGTAACAGAAATTGGAAGTTGCATCTGCTAAATGCTGTAAACGTAATATTTCTGGAGTGGGTTATAAGTATCACACTTAGCTGGGACAAGTGTTTTTGTACATATTTTAATACTATTAAGAAGAAAATCTACATTTTGTTCAATTCTACACACAACTGCCTATGATTGTTGGTATTTCTTGAGCGTAAGTATAGAGAAGTATGTTTCCTTTCAGATACTATAGACAGCAAGATTATTAAACTAACACATACGTTTCATTTCAGAAAAGGGAAAAATTGATGCCTTGGTTGAACAGTGCAGTATTTTGTTTGATTTCAAATAAGCTTATCAGGTACACTGCAACAGCGATTGGCCAGTTGATCCCCATTACCAACCAGTACCATGCTAAGAAGAGATTCCATGCTGCTGCAGCCATAATAATATGCAGTTCGCCAGATTAGATCCGTTAAAGTGGTGATGGCGATTGTTGTCTTTATCAGGTGGAAAATGGACAATTACTAGAAGCCTGAGCTGTCTGTAGTTTAATTTTATTGGGTCAGTGCCGTGGAAAAATTCAGCACTGTCAAGATCTATGAGCAATGGCTGTATTCTGATACTTTGCGCATCAATCATGTTTTTTTTTCTTGTTCATCTCATAATCTGTGTTTTTTCTTAGCCAATGCCTTTTATGGTGTGGTGCATTGTTGAGACAGCATGTTTGTATTTTCTGCAAGAGTGCTTACTTCAGAGATAAAGCTGAACTGCAGTACTTTTATACATGGAACACCTTACCTTATGACACCTCAATGGATGAGTCACTGGAGTTGTGACTCCATTAAAAAAAAAGCTGTTGGAGGGGCAAAACTTAGTGAACTGTACACATTTATGAGCTAAGACTAATGCTTGCCATTCCTTAACCAGTGGAACTAGCTAATAGAACAACTGCACTGTCTTTCATAGCATTGCTGAGTTTTTTTTTAGCAACTAGAGCAGATCATGACATGACAGTAATGTGACCTGGTCATAATAAATGCCAAAGTGGTGCAAAAGTTTTTTTTGTCATTGTGAAACAGCACAACACAACAAAATGCAACCTCTGCGTTTCACCCATACAGCAGGGGCAGCTATTTAAAGCTGCCCAGGGAAGTGATAGTATTGGAAAGGGGGATAGTGTCTTGCTCAAGGGTTCCTCAGGGCAACCTACTGGTCTGGGAATCAAACCCATGACCTGCCAATCCATGGGCCAACTCCCTAACCACTAGACTACCGCTGCCCAAAGCTACAGCTAACACTGTAAAATATGATTTGTAGGTGTCTGTTAAAGCTTCCACTCCGTGTTTGAAAAGTAATGTGAACCGACTTTCTTGATCATCAACAACTGCTGCCCCCGAGGACAAAAGACAAATGAAATCTGATCATGTGTATCCATCATGTGTAGAGATCGTATTTGAAACCACCCACAAATGTCTGGTCTTGCATCTTTTTTTTTTGTAATTGCATTGTTTTGTTTCATTCCGGTACAACGCATTGTTTCATTTATTATAAATGGTCCCTTTAAAAGAGACTTAACCTCAAAGTCCATTAAATAATTATGAACCATTTCTGTTGGTCCATTCATAACAAAATATTCACACATCAGGGAAGATCATCTTGAGACACTAGAGGGCAGTCTGAAGCATCCTACAGCTCATCACTTTCCCTCCTGCCCATCTGTCACTTTCTCATTCGGTTCCTGTGAATCCACCTCATGCTACCTGCCCTCCTATTCTCCTTCTCACTCTCTCACTGACTGTTGCCATGGAAGCAGCAGCTGCCTAAAAGCTTAATGAAGACATACGACAGCGCAGGCATGGTCTGGCAAGAGCGAATGTGTGCATGAGGCTTTACGAAGGACATGGTTTGAAAGGCACAGAGTAGACGTAGAGAAAATATATAGAGCCTGCTTGGCATTTGTCCATGCATCTCATGTCCAGATAATATCCCCATTTGATATCCTCTGGTCCTTTTATGCTTTAAACTAAAAATTGCCTTGAAAAGATTATATTATGGGGTATCTAGCTTAAAAACACAATGAATTCTTTAAAAAAACTCTTCAGGTTTATGTGACAAGGACCCAAAGTTCTTTAATAATTCTTTGTCATTTTTTGTGAGGATGCAGCCTAATCGTAAACAGGCTCCTGGTAGGGTGATAAAAAGAGCATAATATGTGTGAGTTTTGCACCTTTATCAATGAAGAGGTTGAAGAGGGAGGCGTTGGTGAAGAAGAAGAGGTAAGCAAACATTTGGCTCTGGATCTCGCTGTGAACCTGGTACTGCTGCAGGAGGTCGGCTGTGGTCTGAAACACACTCACCACCCTCCTAACTGCCTCTGGCATCACACATACGGTACAGACACACACTCCCGCTGCCCGTCTACAGGGCTCCGATGAGTCGCCTCCAAATGGGTTGCAGTCCAGCAGGGCTGGTAGGACCACATACAGGGACTGGAGAGAAAGAAATATAATCACACATTGGTTGCTTTTGTGGCCCAAATGGGAGAAAGTAAAGGGAGAACAAGCAGAACCACCTCTGGAACAGCTCCTCACCTGTAACTTGCCAGGCTTCATAATTTTGAAGAGTAGACTACCAAATGGTATTGCCCCTCCAGGATTGGATGTGTGCACCCCTGATTTATGCAGTTTTACTTCAAAGTTTTGTAAATATTTGAATTTGAAATGTATTTTAGAATGCATTCACTGAAGTGTAAGAAGTGTTCTGATATAATTTATTACTTTCCCTCATTTTCATAGCCTCTTGTCCTGATTAGGGTCTCCGGAGCCTATCCCAGCTCAACAGGGTGAAAGGCGAGGACACACCCTGGACAGGTCGCCAATCAGGCATTATAGTCCAGTAACAGAGAACGTAGCAGAAACTGGTTTTAAAGCAGAGCCTGTTCACCGCATGAAACAATGTTCCAAATTTTATTTGGTTTGCATTTGAATTTAGTTGCATTTGACTATCGATTCAGAAATATCAACATTATGCAGTGAAATACGGTTGTTATGGGGGAATACTTAGAGCTGTATCATCTCAACTCTGGGCAGAATAAAAGGATTCAACAGACCTCAAATTTACTGAGTATAAATAGCCCTTAAATTGGTATTTCATTTAACAAAGCACCACTACTCTACCATGCACCTATTCATTATCTCAGCCACTAATGCTGTCAAGATTCATGAAGATGTTGGAGCCAATCCCCAGGGTGCACATGGCAGAGAAACTGGACAGGATGCCTAACGCAGGGCAAACCCACATTCAGACACAACACACACCCACACTAAGGGGCAAATTTAGCCTCTCCAGTTCACCTGAAATGTATGTCTGCGGAAGGAACCCAGAACAGTCAGAGGAAACCCACACGGAAAGTACATGCAAACTCCACTCAGAAAGATCCCATGGAATCAAATTCAGAATCTTCCCACTGCAGGGTGACACTAGGTAGTGTACCACCCAGCATTACACTTAATAATTGGAATTTGACTCAGTAGTTTATATTTGAGGGGTAGCAGTAAACAGGTTCAACTATAAAGTTTTAAAAAGTTGCCAAAACAGCCTCCTGTATATGGAAGGAGGGCAACTTCCATAATGCTATGACAAAGAAATGCAAGCTATATAAGTACAGTACCTTTAGTCTTGCAAATATATAAATAGCCTTGTGAACTGCAGATTCTTTCTAAAAACCTCTTCCTTAAGGCTGCTTTCAAAGCTGTATAAACTCAAAGCCAGTCATTTGGTCTCATATTGATGGCAGCTCGGATGCATAAAATCTAGTATTTAGGGTAGCTGTTCATTTACCTTAGTGATGTAGTAGACACACTGTTGAAATGTGTACATGATCACTTCCTCCAGGATGGTCATAGCTTCTTCATTGGCTGATATTGTTGCAGAGAGGAGAGATTCTTTAGATCCAGCTGAACATGAGTAGAAGTGTGATAAAACTATTAGCAAGCTCAAAAATGTTCCTAATCATAAATAAATACAGATAAGAAACATGAAACTGGAGACCTATTTTGGCAGCATAACAATGATTTTGTTGCAAAGCCACAGCATAGTTACGGCAATGAGACATTTGCTGTAAGAAGCAGCATTGTGCAAAAAAATGCCTGTGATGATCTCTGAATTTAAACATTTTCATATATATATTTTTTTATCTTGAATTTAAATGACAAGACTTAAGTCCTGCAAAGACATTTTTTTCAGAAACCAGTCTTGAGTCTTGTTTGGGGTCTTTATCTTGTTGAATTGTCCATCTTCTTCGCTTTCTTGGCCATAGAGATTCAATTCTCTAAGATCTCATGGCATGTCACCCAATAAAGGTCTCCTTCATTGATGTGAAATTCCCAGTACCGTTTACAGAGAATCTGCCCCTAACACTCATGATGCTCTAAACTTCACAGTGGGTGTAGTGTTCTTTCTCCACTCAAGACAAGCTTTCTACCAGGAGAACCTTCTTAATTTTTGTTCAGTCTGAACAGAGTAGATTATTTCAGACGACTTCTTCTTCTTTCAGCTGCTTCTGTTAAGGGTTATCACAGTGGATCATCCATTTCCATTTCTTCCTGTACTCTACATCATCTTCCTTCAAACCAACTGTCTGCATGTCCTCTCTCAAAACATCCATAAACCTCCTCTTTGGTCTTCCTATTTTCCACAAGCCAGGCAGCTCTATTCTCAACATCCTTCTCCCAATATAATCGTTTCTCCTCTGGACAACACAATCTTGCTTCTCTAACTTTGTCACCAAAATGTCTAACCTGAGCTGTTCCTCTAATATACTCCTGTAATCCTGTCCATCCTCGTCAAACCCAACGAAAATCCCAGCATCTTTAACTCTGACACCTTCACTGTTTTTGTCAGTGCCACCATCTCCAACCTGTACAGCATAGCTGGTCTCACTACTGTCCTGTAAACCTTCCCTTTAATCTTGCTGGTATCCGTCTGTCACAGAATAGTTCCATCCATCATATTAGATGTTCATTTCTGTGCTTCTTTTTAAGCAGCTTCTGCTTATCATGGTTACAGTTTGTTGCTTATTGTTCTCTGTCCTTGTGTTGTTCTTTGAAGGGCTTCGCTAGTTATGCTGTCCCTGGGAACATTAGGATGCTCTTTCACCTTCATCGTCCCAACCAATTGTGACATATGATAATGGCACCAGGCAAAATATGCACAATAACATGTCATAATATTCGAGAGATCTCATACTCTGGACCTGCAGTTAGGTGATTTCCCTCCTGTAATACATTTGTTTTAAATAGCCAGTGTTAATGAGTGCGTGTAAGGAGGTGAACTACCAAACTGTTTCCGACATCAGCCCTCCGGGATCAGAGATAAGCAGTGAAAGTATAATAGCAAAATCACTGTCGGAATAGTCACTTCATTTCCTTGCATTTCCTAATGTGTGTTAGTTTGTACCTTTGTTGTCCATCATTTCAATATTCTGCATGAAAGAGGGAGACTTCTGCTGAATGAAATACAGAATCTCAATGGCATTTGACATCCAGAAGAAAATGAACTGAAGGTCTGGCACAAGGTCAGAGATGTTGAGTAGAGACAAGGAAGCTGGGTCCTGACTGCATCATACACACACATACACACACACACACACACACAGACAGACACATTTATTACAGGCATAGTTAGTGTGCACAGCTGTGCATTTGATGCAATAAACACAAAGACTAAACATAATATCACAAATAGGGTCCACAAGAGTGAACATAGAAATGAATGACAAAATATCTGACAGCGTCAGAGAGGGGGACACAGACACGCAGGCACAAACTCTGCTACAAGGCGGAATATGATACTCACTGCTGAGCTTGCTTCTGTGCCAATTCCTTTGTCTTCTCCTGCGTCACACATGCGAACACACACACATGCACACACACTTACATACACTGCAATTAGTGCCATCACAATCTGAATAGCCTTATGCAGAAGGTAAAATATACCTCAATACAGCTTGTCCTCCTCCCTCCCTTGTCTCATTCTATCCCTGTTTTTTTCTTTTTTCTCATTCTCTTGTCTCCTCAGTTAATATTCACTCTGAGCAGAGCTGACCTTCTGTAATTGGATTTTAATAATTATCAGTTAAGGGATATGTCTGAAGGGGTCATTAAATGCCTCTGCGTCGGTGTCATATGCGTTCACTCAGAGGGAGATTTCCAAATTGCAAAGTGCCCCTCCTCTGCTAATGCAGACTATCTGCAAAGGTAAATGTTAAGCCGAGGCTGAGCAAAGACGAGAGGTTGCTTAAGGTGTCGTTCTGACATTCATAGAAAATGTTCTGTCCATATTTATATATTTAACTTTAAAATATTGACGGTTCTAAAGTCTGCCATGTTTGAAGTAGGAAGATATTTAAGACATATATGACCTCAAATTAATAGGTCAATTAACTAAAAACACATTACTAAGTATATGGAGTCGTTGCTTTACAGCCAAAGCTTAACGTTGATGAACTCTATCAATCAATGAACATTTTTTTGTCCTGCAAAAAATTGGCAACCTACCCCGGGTGTTTCACTGTCTTTCACCCCATCAATGCTGGGATAAGCTCCAGTACCTGCAGCTCAGATGGATGGAAGAATGGATGGATGGATGGATGGATGGACAGACCACCACTGCCACTGTATGAAACCTCAATGCCGTGTGTTACAGTGATGTAATTATTATTTTTTAAGAGCTATGATAATATATATTTTCATCATGTTTTTGCACCCATGTATTCACCAGTCACATAAATAAACCAACATTGTTTTTCTTCAGCATTATTTAGTTTTTAAGGGCCTAACCTAGTGGTTTGGGAGTTGGCCCCAGGATTGGATTGTCATGGGTTTGTATCCCAGACCATTAGGCTGCCCTGAGGTGCTCTTGAGCAAGTTACCGTCCTCATCACTGCTCCCCGGGTGCTTTAAATAGCTGGCCCCTGCTGCACTGTGTGTATTGGTTAAATGCAGAGTTTTAATTTCGTTGTGGTTCACTATGTTTTTTAATATTTGTTGCCCTAAGCATGACTTTAAAATAATAGTCCAAAATGACTAAGCTACACTGCCCCTGGTTCTTGGCTTTGGTCTCCTACAGTAGCTGGCTGTTTCTCTATCTGGTGCCCAGCAGGCAGCTAACTTTCTAGGATCTTTTAAACTGTTTACTTGCCATTATGTTCAGAAAATATTCTTTTTAATTAGCGTGTGCATAAAGTAATAAGATCAAGCCTCATTAGGAAGTGGAATCGTGTAGTTGCATTACTGCAGTAACTGTCTTCAAATCATTACAGTGGAGAAAATGCTTTAGCCAAATTACAGAAACTGGGTCATCCAGTTAGGACATCTAGCTTATAGAGAGTGTAGATAGTTTGCATTAATTTGGGACATTCCACTGTAATAGTTGAACTTGTCTCAGTAGCTAGGCTAGCTGTCAGTGCTAGCTGAGCATTACATACGTTCCCAATGATTATGGAATGTATTTGCATGGGTATAGTAGGTACAAAGTAAAATGAAAATGAGAGAAAATCCTGAATTCTGTCATGGAAAACTAAAATGTCTTCGCTGCAGAATATTACATTGTAACATAGTACTGGCCTTTTAACATTATGTAACATTATGTATCTCTTTTTTTGTGTTGCTTTCTAAAACTATTTTTGTATTCATTCATCTGGTGCAGAGAGGTGAAAACTGATGTGTCCTCAAAATCTCCCTGGAGTTCCAATTTATACTTTGGACACTAAGAAAAATGACCAAGGTACATAACACTGGCCTACAAACCATTGGTTGGGATCTATTTTTAACCCCAGTCAAAGGCACACAGACTGGATTATGGGGGGGGGGGGGCAATAATGGAGCACTAACCCATGCAATGGTCTGAATCTTCTTGACAATTTTCAGCAGAAGTTTTCCAAAGCTGCCTGGGGGGAATGTGTTAGCAGAGTGCTTGATGCAGAGGCAAAGCAGGTAGGCTGGAGTCAGCTTGTGGTCATCTCCATTTGGCTCGATTAGCGTCAGCACCCGGTTCACCAGTGCGTCCTCATGGGCCCGCTCAAACTCTAGCACCAGCTTGCGCTTCTGCGAGTTCCGCAGTGGAGTCTTGGAACTACGGCGAGACGACCCCGTGGTCTCCCGCAGGACATTCCCACACATGCAGCAGGCTTCACCTTTTTCAGCCCCACTCCCCGATTCACTGTCATAGAGTCTCGCGAGTGCGCGCAGTCGGGTGAGGGCCTGGGCAGGAAGTGGTTTTGCACTCAGTGGGTCTTTGTACAGGAAGATGTAATGAGCACCGAAGGAAAGCAAGTCCCCGTGACGCAGTGGTGTAGGACGCTCTATACGAGTAAAGTTGACCAACACGTTGCCGTGAGCCACCGGCTCAAGGAGCAGCCGCGGGTCTGAGGAGGAGGAGGAAGATGAGGAAGAACGTCGGGGAGGAGCACGGCGGATGCAGCAGTGGAGTGGCAGAATGTCGGGAGAGGATAGGCAGATGTTTGGTCGAGCGGATGCCGTCTCTTGACCCACTGTGTGCTGCTCTCTGTTCAGCAGGTATACGAGGCAGTCCTGTAGGCAGACGAGAAGTCATACAGTGCAGTGTAGACTATGGTGGCAAAAAACATTTAGTTTCCAGCTACAACAATAACAACAACAGCACATGTGATTACTGAATTACCTTTATTTCCAGCATCATTTTATTGATTAACCTACTGTAAATCAGCACTGTAGAGTAAAACATGAAATCTACACCTTCAGAAATAAATTGGAATAAACAAGATTAGGATCCACCACCTCCTAGATTGAATCCGAGACCTCATGCAGTAAATGGCAAAAAGTTTGTAGACACCCTTTCGATTCAAGGGCTTTACGAACAGATTTCCAACCAAACACAAACTTAAGATCAGTATAGAATATAATGTATAGTGCAGGTGGAGGAGGTATAATGCGCTGGAGATGTTTTTAGGTTCTGGAATAAACTCTGGGAAAGTTTGGGCCTTTTGAATTTGCTGAAAGGGCTAAAACTCACCTGTCGATTATAGCCTTGCAGGAGCAAGAGATGAGGTGAGTGGTAGAGGGAGTGCTTGACACCACCCCCATCCCGCTCCTTACGCACTTCGGTGTCTCTTGCTGATCGTGCTCGGACCGGCCCGGGCAGAGTGGAGTAATAGCGTTTGGGCTCATCCCCGGGCAGGCCCACCAGGTTTAGGCTGGTCTCACTGAGGCTGCGGCAAAAGGACGAGCCATGCTGGAGGGTCATAGTCCCTTTAGCGCGGTTCCGCTGGAGCTTCCGTGCCTGTGCATTTATATCTGACACATACAGTTGTAGTCAGGTAAGCAAATTCACAGCAAACCAAATGTTCAACAGTTCCCTCCATATCTCTTTGAGCAGTGCCTTGCATTAGTCTTGGAGTAATAATCAAATGATTCATGGTAGATACTGAACAGCATGCCTTTAAATCAACAAGAGTGCTCAGGGTTCAAGAGGTTAACAGCAAAGTAATTGATCCCCAGTTAGATGTGACAACATGCTGTGTTACTAATGAGTCTTACTGATCAGGATGATGCAGCCAAAATGCCAAAAGACATGAACATTCACTAAACAGAGGCATTCGCAACAACT
This sequence comes from Hepsetus odoe, assembly GCA_017165825.1. Classification (NCBI taxonomy): domain Eukaryota; kingdom Metazoa; phylum Chordata; class Actinopteri; order Characiformes; family Hepsetidae; genus Hepsetus; species Hepsetus odoe. The sequence goes on from CM029386.1 coordinate 5,584,200, forward strand.
GCAAATATTACACAGCAATGAGTTGGCTAGAGTTTTTTTAATAAGACTGTGTTTTGCAAATGATGGTGAAAAACTGTGATAAAATAAGCCCACACTATCTTTCCTTTAATGTGGTCTTCCACTTAGTGCAATCATTTAGCTATTCTTCAGCATGGACCTTGAAAGGATAAGAACAGAAAAGGCTAATTGAATGCAATGTTAAGCTTGCATCTCAAATGCTTACCTAAAAAAATTTAATTCAAACTTCAAGCATTTCCTAGAGTAAGTGAAAAACATTTTGGAATAAAATGTTGATTTTTTTTGATTGAAGTATTGACTAAAGGCAGTATAAGAACAGTTTAAACAGTAGAACGAAAGTTTAGAAACGGAGGGGTGAGACAAACTTTGAGCAATGAAATTTAACAATCATCTAAATCCTTTCTTCAAAAATAAATAAAGTTTTTTCTGACTGCTTAAATGACTTTCTGATCTGGGCATGTCTGGTAGTCTGCATGACCATAAGGAAGATTTGCTATTCAGTTTGAGAGAAGATTAATTCTTAATTCATTATGTATTTTACAAAATATATTTGCAGTGTTCAACTGAAAAGGCACATTTTAGATCAAATTAATTGAAAATGATAAAAAATGAAATTTAATAGCTAGCTGTAAAATCTTTTGACATTAACTTCAACCTCAGGTTGATAACAACAGTTGTGAGGAAGAAATATCTTTCAGTTGAACCATTCCTTCATCTCCCTTACAAATGTTTTACAAATGTAACACATGAAGACGTGGAGCTATGATGAAAGTCTTTAAAACCATCATCACATCCATTAACTTCTAAATAACGTGAGGTTTAAAGGGAATATTGACTACAGGAACATTGCAGTCAATCATTATAATTTTGTGAGTTTCAGCAAACATTTATTCAACCTAGAAAAGAATTCTGACAGATGCCAGAAAGAGGCAGGAAGCCTCAAGCCTGAATGAGACCCAAGAGGAACATGCAGCTATAAAACAAAGAATAAGAATGAACGAGTAGCAGCATTGCATGATCACTGCAAAGGGAGGCAGATGGAGCATCACAGCTGTTAATAAACATATCCTATAAGACACATATACCAGCACAACCAATATGCAATATACTGTAGATGATATGATCTACAGTGTAACGTGAAGATGATAACATATATATGATGTGGAATGTACAGAGCTGCATACCAAGGAAGTTCCCTACAAAAGGAAACCAGTAACAGTGATATGCTAACATCACTGTCCTAAGGAAACATCTGGCAATATTAAATTATTTTGAGAAATTGGTGAAAAGGATGAAAATAAAAATAACAAATATCATAAAAAATTAAATCTACACATACAAATGTATATATAAATATGACTATTTTATGATAGAAAAATGGTTTGGGAGGTACTTAAAATATGATAAGTGATTCAATGATCATTCAAGGAGCTAAATGATCAGATACATGTCGAGAGATGGGTGATGACTAGCCCTGAGAAACTGCAGATAACTTCTCCCAAATGTAGATAAAAGTCCATCACTCAGTGATACTCAATAAAGCATACAAAATGATATAGAAGCATAAGGAACTCCCCTGATGTTTTGAGTATATTTTTGCAGAAATAAATAAAACCTAGATCTTTTTAATATTTTTTTGTCATTTCAGAAGAGCTGAAGCTGATGCAGTCTGTGCAATGCCTGAGGTGTAAGTTAATGCTAAGTTAATGCATCAAAATGATTACTGAGCATAGCTTAGCTTTGGTTTACCTTAATTTTTAAAGTTTGAGAAAGACAATTTCAAAATCTCCCAAAAACAAGAAATTGTATGCTTGTTGCATAGTCTTTTTCTTCTTCTTCTTTCGGCCTCCTCCAAACCAACTTTCTGCATTATATCTCTCACATGCATAAAACTCCTCTTTGGTCTTCCTCTTTTCCTCTTTCCTGGCAGCTCCATCTTCAACATCCTCCTTCCAATATCATCGTCTCTCCTAGGGACATGTCCAAACCAATGCAACTTTGCTCCTCTAACTTTCTCTCAAGAATGTCTAACCTGAGCTGTCCTTCATGTTTATGGCATAGTGATGATGATAAATGAATGTATCTGTTTATTTTTTAAAGATGTTCTTTTTAGATGTACTTTTGAAAGTATAATGTATAATATAAATGCTTGTTACACTGCAGTTGCTGAGTTTTGCAGTCATTTATAAACTAAACTTTATTTTATTTATTCATGCAAAGGAATAACTTTTGAGAAGATGACCTTATTTGAGATAGCCAAGATACTAAAAGATTCTCATTTGCCTTGAGATCCAATATCAAATATATGTTTGCAGTTCTGACACAATTCCTGTGATTGTTGTAGGTATTGGGAAGGATACCAAAACCTTTGTAGCTGAAGTAAGAATATTTTTCTCAGACTGGAAACTTCACCAGTAGCAGAACTGTGCATGGTTAACTTGTGTAGCATGTAAAAGTTTGGGTACATTCCATGTCTTCTTGATGCTTTAAGTGCAAATAATACCAGAAAAGAAAAAATACAACTATTAAAACTATTTATTTGCTGAATTGTCATAAAAACATTGAGATAAAAAAATTTGCTTAATATTTAATTTGTCTATGAATTAAGCAAATGAATTCAATTAAATTCAAATTTACAGACAAAATACCCTGCTTATAATGAAACTCAACATGTCCTTTGATCATGTTTGTTCGGACTTTAACATGACACCATAATCATCATTACGTGCCAAATAATTTAATAAAAAAACCTTACAATTAAAAGAAGCTCTTATTTATTTGTAAAAACAATAAGCATTTCAACTAGCACCTTAATTAGGACTGCTATATTATGTCAGCGCCATTCATTCATTTCCCTGCAGTGGGTTTAATGCTCTTTATAGCAGTTCATCCAGATTTTGGAATGTTTAGATATTCCTTAGTTCAGCTCTTTTTCCCTTTAAATTACATTAAATTATACATTTTCATTAACCTGTTACATTTCCATTACAGCATTTTAAATATTTACATTTTCTTTGCATTGTAATTTGAAATGCTTAACATTACTGCCAGTTTTTGCTGTGCTCAACTACTCAAAATGAGCTGCCACCACTGCAAACTGGACACTGGCCGAATACAGTACCTTGCAAAAGTATTCACTTGGCTTTTTACCTATTTTGTTACATTCCAACATATCATTTAAATGTTTCTTAATCTTATTTTACGTGATGGATCTGTACAATAGTTTAAGTTGGTGAAGTGAAATGAGAAAAATATATATATAAAAAAAAGAAAAGAAAATTGGCATGTGCATATGTATTCACCATGCCAAGAAGCCCCTACAACATCCTGGTGCAACCAATTACCTTACAAAGTCTATAAACACACCTTTTCTAAAAGGCCCCAGAGGCTGCAACACCACTAAGCAAGAGGCATCACACCATGAAGACCAAGGAGCTCTCCAAACAAGTCAGGGAAAAAGTTGTTGAGAAGTACTACAAAGTCAGGGTTGGGTTATAAAAAAATATCCAAATCTTTGATGATCCCCCAGAGCACCATTAAATCCAAGGGCAAGGAGGGCATTAATTAGAGAGGCAGCACAGAGACCAAAGGTAACCCTGAAGGAGTTGAAGCAGAGACTGGAGTCTCTGTCCATAGGACCACAATAAGCTGTACACTCCATAGAGCTGGGCTTTATGGAAGAGTGGCCACAAGAAGAAGAAGGCATGTTTTGAGTTTGCCATAAGCCATGTGGGTGACTCCCCAAATGTATGGTGGAAGGTGCTCTGGTCAGATGAGACTAAAATGTATCTTTTCGGCCACCAAGGAAAATTCTATGTCTGGCACAAACCCAACACATCCCATCACCCCAAGAACACAATCGCCACAGTGAAACATGGTGGTGGCAGCATCATGCTGTGGAGATCTTTTTCAGCAACAGGGGCTGGGAAACTGGTCTGAGTCAGGGGAAAGATGGATGGTGCTAAATACATGGATATTCTTGAGCAAAACCTATGTCAGTCTGCCTGTGATTTGAGACTGGGATGGAGGTTCACCTTCCAGCAGGACAATGACCCAAAGGATACTGCTTAAGCAACACTCAAGTGGTTTAAGAGGAAACATTTAAATGTGTTGGAATGGCCTAATCAAGGTCCAGACCTCAATCCAATTGAGAATCTGTGTTCAGACTTGAAGATTGCTGTTCACAAGTGAAAGCCATCCAATATGAAGGAGCTGGAGCAGTTTTGCCTTGAGGATTGGGCAAACATCCCAGTGGCAAGATATGGCAAGCTCATAGAGTTATCCAAAGCGACTTGCAGCTGTAATTGCCGCAAAAGGTGGCTCTACAAAGTACTGACTTGGGGGGTGAATAGTTATGCACGAGTGTAGTTTCTGTTATGTTGTCCTATTTGTTGTTTGCTTCACAATAAAAAAAATACATCTTCAAAGTTGTAGTTGTTGTTGCTCTCAAACAATCCATTTTAATTCCAGGTTGTGAGGCAACAAAACATGAAAAATGCCAAGGGAGGTGAATACTTTTGCAGGGCACTGTATAGTCACTAATACCTTGCATTATCATCATAGCATCATCATACTAATTGTGATAATTCTACACATTTTAGATGAAATTAAGTCAACTGAGTGCAAAAAAAAAAAAAAACATTTTTTCATCATGCAACTCTACAATAAACAACATACATAATGGATTATGCAGATGCAGTGACAAATCAGGCAAAGTGGTGGTCAGTGGGGCTGGTGGTTGACACCATACCTGAAGAAAGTCCCCACCTTTAACAAAAGGAGTGCTGGGTAGTACCATACGCCAGCCCCGAGGGGAGCTCCGGTGGCATCTACCTTGTCCCCCTCTACTCAGGGTGGACTTTAACACAGGGGAGTGCGTGTGAGACCCTGGGAGCAGGTGCACATCGCAGCACAACAGAGTAGAACACATTATTGAGTCAGGAAACAACACACTTGCATTTTCATACACCCATATGCGACAAAAAAGAACATAGGAGAAACATTGGTTTGGGAATCACTGAATGCACATTACACGTACACAAACCTTTCATGACAACTCATATGAAGCTATTAGAAGCTACTTATGTTAGTTGTCATGTAGGTCTTTGAAGCCTTGGGAACAGCTGAATAGTTACTTGAATATTTAGAAGTGTTTTCTGTTCAAATGTATCCTTTTTTGGTATTTAGTTAAAAAATGATGAAATAGCATCGTCAAAGTGAACAATGGTGAATTTGTTGTTTCACAATGCATTCAATCAGTTCTTAAAGAAGGGTAATAGAATTGAATTGTTGTAGGGTCAGACATTTACACTCCTATCAGCTGCACAGCACTGCTGAACAGCAGGTCACTGCTCGACATATTCATTCACGTCCATGAATCTCTCCCCATAACCTTGGGATGTTTGCAGCAGTTGTCTGGATCACACACCTTTGATTAAGAGGAGATGTGAACGCTGCCACTTTCTCAGCGCAGTAAAAGAGCAGTGTTTAAGACAGGCTATGAGCTTTGTTTGGTGACACTGTACTAAAAAATACGATATGTTGAATGCATTGGACCCATTATTTTTCACTTGCAGCGTGTGAAAAATAGCTTCAGCTTACTTATAAGACAGATAGATCGATAGATAGACAGATCGATAGATAGATAGATAGATAGCAAAGGTCGAGCAAAGACCTTAAATCCAAGCCTATCAGTTCAGTTGGTTCACTTTATATGTTATAAGAGAACCCCAATTATTGCCCCCAATCAGGTTACCACTCCAGATTTGACTTAAACCAATGATTAGACATTACAGGGGTGGTGGTGGTCTAGTGGTAGGATACTTGCCTATGGACCAATGGCTCAATGGGTCCCAGTACTACCACCACTGGGTCCCTGAGCAAGACCCTTAACCCTGAGTTGCTCCAGGGGGACTGTCCCTGTAATTAGGACATGGAAGTTGCTCTGGATAAGAGAGTAATGTAACTTGAAAGCAGCAGGAACAGCAGATTCACAGTATTCAATAAGTAATCAATTATCTCATTTCTTTCACTAAATGCTTAACTCTACTGCAAAGTGATGCATATAAAAAATTTGCACACAAGCTACTGCTAATGAAGGTAAACTGAAACACTTTGGAGCGATGCCCTCTGATCAGATAAAACAAAAACAGAACCTGAAATGAATTCAGCTTGTCATGTGTTGAGAACGAAAGGTTATAAATTTGATCCCCTTGAACAGTGAAGTATGGTGGTGGCAGCAACACGATACACAGGTGGTTCTCTGCAAACAGTACTGCGGCTCCAAACATCATCAAAAAAGAAAGGAAGAAGATGGGCATTTCAGCAAGACACATACCCAAAATGTACAGCATAATCCTATAATGTAAGCTTCTTCTTATTAGAGGTAGGTGCATAGCCTTGCCTAGACTGAAAATATATGGAGTTCTTAGAAAATGTCAGTGATGATCTTGAAGCCTTCCAAATCTTAGGTACTTAAGAACGTTTTACACAGATTTTCTGTTTATTTATGAATACAAGGCTAGAATACATTTGCATATGTGTGTACATTTGAAATGGATATGTGCACTGGAAGTATTTTTAACAGGAAACGATAACAAAAATGGTCTAAATACACACCGTGGAGAGTATGACTAAATGCATGTTGTCAGTCTCAAAGGAGTTTGGTTGTTTAACTTGCTTGTTATGGGCTTATTGAATATTCAATGCATGCTTTATTGATTGCTTTGTGGTGGACTGTTTCAATGTGTTGTTGAGTATTTCAACACAGTACATGCCTAATACCACTTGGCATCTGTCACACGTGAAGGCTGTGTGTGTGTGTGTGTGTGTGTGTGTGTGTGTGGATTAACGCCAATGAGCAGCAGGTTTAATCTCCCCATCCATCCACCATTGTTTATCTTTCCAAATCTGGTGTCTAGGCACGTTCGTTTTCAGTTTCACTGAGGAGAAATAATTATCAATCACTAAACAATTTGGAACTATATACAAATATATGAAAAATAAGATGTTCTGCATTTGCTACACCTGCCTGTAGTATATTTCTAACAACTGGATAAAAGAATAAATCCTTTTTCAGCATTATTAAGTTTTTTGTTGCCATTTTTATTCCACATTCAGCCTTAAGCTCACAACCTAAGATGAAGAGGGTGGAAGTATACCTGTAAGAGAACTTATCTAAAGAATATTTTGTGGTGAGCTTTATCTGAAATCTCAGAAAGAAATAATGTGTGGAAGCATTTTCACCAAATGTGATATGAAGTAGATTGGGCATATTGGCAACCACAAAACTCATTAAAAGTTAAACTGGGTAAATGATATCAAGGCTTAAAGAGCTCTCGTGCTTATCTACATATTAATGATTATGTCAGTTGTTTGTATACAGTGCTGTGCAAAAGTTTTAGGCAGGTGTGAAAAATGCTGTAAACAAAGAACGCTTTCAGAAATGGAAGTGTTAATCATTTATTTTCATCAATCAACAAAATGCAGTGAATGAACAAAAGAGAAATCTAAATCAAATCAATATTTGGTGTGGCCACCCTTTGCCTTCAAAACAGCATCAGTTCTTCTAGGTACACTTGCACAGTTTTTGAAGGAACTCGGCTGGTAGGTTTGTTCCAAACATGACTGCGTTTCTCCTCCGTGTGACAATGATGGTCATCAGTACCTGTTTGGTAAAATTGGTTGATCAGACACCGACTATAATCCTACAGAATCCCTGACTATGTGCAAGTGTACCTAGAAGAACTGATGCTGGTTTGAAGGCAAAAGGTAGAAACACCAAATATTGATTAGATTTAGATTTTTCTTTTGTTCGCTCACTTTGCATTTTGTAAATGGATCAAAATAAACAATCATTATTTATATTTATGAAAGCATTCTTTGTTTACAGCATTTTTTCACACCTGCCTAAAACTTTTGCACAGTACTGTATCTCTTAAATTGTTGAAATGATAAATGCATGCGACAAAGTCATAAATGCTGTTTTCTGCACTGTAAAATTCATGATGAGCAGTGCCTTAGTATTTCAGGAAATCATAAGATACTTAAGACAATCTTAATAAACAATTCCAAATCCTTAATTTATTTTACATAATTTTACAAAAAAAAAGTAAGATAATGTAAATCGATGTTACACAATTTCATGTTTACAGGTTGTTGAGTGGTTCACAAGAAAAAAATAAAATACTCAAATTGAAATACAAAAATTAAGTAGGCACTCAAAGTACTTTTCTTTACAGCTCTTCACATTAACAGGCAACATTAGGTAACTTAATTTTTAAGGATAGCTTACTATTAAAATAATCTCATTATTGGTGCCCTAAACAAAGCTGTCCAATCTGCATAGGCTGAATGACAGATTTTTTTCCAGTAGCTCAGTTTGACAGGGTCTGGTTACACAAGCCAGTATAGCTTTCTCACCTGTGCATGTCTAGAATGTCAGTTCACTCTCAGAGCCTTTGCGGGGCCAAGAAGAAAAGCAGATCAGGCCTAAGGATAAATTATCCAGAGCAATGCTGCTGCTGATATTGATTTAACCTCCATTCTGTGTTTTGGCTGAATGGCCACCTTGTTAAATTTGTAATTTAGCACTATTGCAAACAAAGACAGAGATGGCTGGAAAGAGATAGAGAGACGCTTCTCAGCTTCTCACAGTCAGAAATTGGAAAGTCTAGTGAGTGACAGAATGGTTTATATTCTGCTTTCTCTCTTGCATCTGGGCTCAACATTTGGAATTTTTCAGTTGCAGCTCCATCTGCAGATCCACACACTATAGTTTGTTATCTATTATCACAATTGTACAGATACAATTTGCAAATCATAGATCATTCGGCTCTAAGATTTAAGCGCTTCAAAGTGTTTGCCAACTTCAAAAGCTAGTAGCAAAAAGAAACTGCACAGGATAGGCAGGGACAAGGAATCCAAATAAGGATATTTTTTACTCATTTTTATTCCTTGATTTAAGTTGTGTCCAGTTCAACTACGTTCGGGTAATGCACCCAACATCAAGAGGACAACTGCATGCAAATGGGGTAGTGGAGTCCTAGAGGTTAGGGACTAGGCCCCAGGATCGCAAGGTCATAGGTTCAAATCCCAGACCAGTTAGATGCCCTGAGGTACCCTTGAGCAAAATACTGTCCCTGCCACTGCTCTCCGGGCACTTTAAATAGCTGCCCACTGCTGCATGTGTGTGTATGGGTAAAAATCAAAGGTTGCATTTCACTGTGTGCTGTGCTGTGCTGTGTTTCACAATGACAGTCACTTCCACTTTCAAACATTTCCTCCAGGTCTTGCAACCTTTTTGAACTCCTACAAATGCAATAACCCTAGACAGCTCAACACGCTGATAGGAGAACACTAACTATTAGTTCTGTTACTTCGGCTAGCAGAAGCATACACTGACTTGCATAGTGCATGATGGGGAGAGAGGGCTACCAGGCAAATTATTTATAATTATCTCATTGGATCCTAGCCCTGGATGACTGTGACATCAACGGTGACCTCACTTACATAGTTGCATCATAACAGTTGGGAGTTTACATATGCAGGAATAGTATAGAAGCTAAAAAACTAGCTGTTGGACCACCATGTTGATGAGCTGAAAATTTGACAAGCATCATGACAGTAACCAAGTGGGGCCTGTTTTGTCAGAATATTTGCAAGCGATTAAGTGAGGTTTGGACAATGCCTTTAAATGCCATTGGTCAGAACCAAAACTATTTCCATTTTACAGAGTTCAGTTAGTCACAGATCACAGACTTGTGGAAACGAATATATGCTTTTCAGCAATAACAGCCCCAAGAAAACAGTCACTAGGGACTGGTTTCCCAGAATTCAGCCTAATCTTGTACTACCCAGGATGGATGTTTCCTGTAAACGTTCTCAATGCATTAATATTCTTACTTTCAGAACTGTGGAGATGCTGCTTCTTCCCCACTTGTCTGCAAACAAGCCTCATGGGATTCATAGTGTCTTTAGCGCTGAGGCAAACAATGCAGTGGAGCAGACAGAACAGAAAGGTAAGTAGAGACAGACAGCAAAAAACTAACCATTGTTTTTTGCTTATAAAATGGTTCTTCACATATAAATTGATACATAAACTGGTACAAAACTGGTAACCAGTGAAACACAGTTTTATAGATGTGATGAGTAGTAATTTGTATATCAAATTGAGCACAACTGGTTTTATGCAACTGGTCAGCAACCATTGCTGAGACATTACTGAGTATCATTACTCCACATCATGATTTTCAAATGAAACCTTCATCCATTGGTCTGAAATCAGTGGTGGAATCTGAACTCACAGTAAAATACTGATTGGGTATTAACACTGCTTTTTGTCATTGGAAGTTGGTTATACAGTGCCCTCAAACTACACCCACCTTTCTGACCTTGTGGGGGGACATTAACGTCACAGCACCAATGGGGAATACTGAACCTCACTAAGCATTTCACACTGAAATGCAAAGATTCTCCTCAGGCATGCTTGGGACTGGGTTGTACCTTAGTACTTTCAGGCCACCGTGGTAGGTTTTGTCGCTCAACATAGCCAAAAAGCTTTTCATTTGACTCATTTGCAAGATCAGTAGTTCCTGTGTTTTCGTTTTGAGAAGAAGAATTATTCATATAGTCCCACATTTTTATAGACAATCCACATTTTGCCCAACCACAGATCCCAAAATCCATTGACTGAACAATCAACAACTGTGGTGGAAGCCAGGTTAGAGAAGAATGGTGGAACCCTTGATGTTAGTCAAGATTATGTGTGTATGTGTTACCTGCGGTCACTGTGTCTTTCTCCTTGGCTGCTAGTTCTTCCACCTCTGCCCTTCTCCTCAGTTCAAAGCGCCTGGCAAACCCCTCCTTTGGCTTCCAAAGATCCTGCAGGAGAAGGGGCTTTTCATTGTTGCCTAGTGCCCGCAAGCATTCGGTACGCCACAGTCGCTCTGGCCCCTCAAACCGGCCGATGACGTCACATAGCACATAATTGCTGGAAGAAGCTTTGTTTAGTGAATAACGTTCCAGAGCCTCCTTGATAAGTTCTTGTGCACTGGAGCGAGGCGTAGCCAAAACACTCTTATAGTTAGCACCAGCACTAATTTCATCTCCAAAGATCTTCAGCACGCCTGGGGCAGAAGTCTGAGTGGAAAGCTCTGCGGGGTCGTCTCGGACCTGCTCAGGGAGGTCGGTGACAGAACGGCGATCCCGATAACTCAACGTCCGGTACAGGACCTGGGTGAAGGTACGACTCTGGCGCTTCAGGCGGTTCTTGGAGGGCAGTGACATGCTGGCGGATGAAGAGCCGTAGAACATGGTGCCAGGGTGCCCGTCTTTAAGGAGCTAGAACTGAAAGAACCATGAGGCATAAGAAGGGTCAACAAAGGGAGCACAGCCATCTGGGACAATGTTTATTAATGCAGTCCTTCTGGAGCAACACAGAGTCCACATTTTTGCTAGTGTCTGTTAAAATTACAGCTGCAGTTCTAAAGAAACAACATTTGGAAGCTAAACATATCTTTGCTGATCATTATATTTAAAATATTATATAAAAAAATGATTACTAGTACTTTACAAAGGATGAATGCATACATTAAGCCAAGATTTAACAACTTTAAACCTCAACCTTGGGCCAGGACCATCGCTGAGGGTTTGTGTAATGAAAAAATAAGTCATGTGAAATTATGATACTGACTGATTAAGAATAAAATATAGATCAAACATGCTTTGATAATAAACATAGGGACAAAGTAAACCACATGGTAGTGATATAAACTGTGCCGATATTAATGCCCACTGAGTTTTTCTTACTCGCTGGATGATGTTTTATTTGGTGGGGGGACATTTATGTTCAGCACAAACATTCACACAATGGCAGACAGGATGGGCCTGGCTGAAGTTTGAGAAAAGCAAACAGGGATGTGGCCAAGTATCTAATGGAAAACTTGCTGATGGAAACTACAGCATATGCAGCATGTGAAAAACATGGTTGTGCGGGGCTGAGCGGAGATGATAAAGAGAACTATCCTGCTGTTAACTGTGAAGGCAAGATTTACTTGGGTCCGTCACCAACATCCCTGTCAACGACGCGGCTAAAATTAACAACATTTAAAAAGTTAAACTCAGTCTACCTGGCAGGGAAGGATATGAAGAAAAGGACAGGCAGAAAGATACATAGATAGACAGACAGACAGACATATAGATAGATAGATAGATAGATAGATAGATAGATAGATAGATAGACAGACAGACAAATAATTCTATAGGTAAATAGGTAGAAAGAAAACCATACAGAACCCCTCAGAACAAACAACAACTGAAAGATGCTGCAGAAAACGCCTGGAAAACCAGAACCAAAGAAGAAGCTGGGCTTATGCTACTAAATATTAAGTGTCATTTACTTTAACTTACTTTAAACTTTTTGCTCCAATATTTTTGCTCACTTGAAAATGGGTGTTTGGGCGAAAAAAAGGTTCTATGTTCTATGTAATTTAACACATCTAGATGTAAATACCGGGAACGCTAAAAATGAAAATCTCGTCTCATGTTCATATTTTGTTCTCTATCCCAAACATCTTTAGTGCATAGCAAATTTTCACATTTACTTTCAAAGTGGGTTTAATGCTTTGATGGGAAGGTCAGAAGATGGCTTGCTGCCATGAGACTGGGTAGTTGTCGGTCTGTCAGAAGCCCATGCTGACCCCTGTCCACCAAGGAAAGCACCTACAAAGGACACATCAAAACTGGACCAGAAGGTGAAGTGGTCTGTTGAATGATATTTTTATGCTTAGTATGCCTTTGCCTCGAGGAAGAAGCCGAAAGAGGCAGGGTGATGCTCTGGGCAATGATCTCCAGGGCAACTACAAGCTGCTTTAGTGGCAGGACACTGCTTGAGACGGTTCAGAAACAAGCATCCTCACAACTTGCAGAACTAAAAGATCTGCAGCACCACAGCGCACAGGGAGCTCCACAACACTAGGCTTAAGGGAGAGAGAGAGAGAGAGAGAGAGAGAGAGAGAGAGAGAGACAGAAGAGAGAGAGAGACAGAGAGAGAGCGAGAGAGAGAGAGAGAGAGAGAGAGAGAGAGAGACAGACAGAGAGAGAGAGAGAGAGAGAGAGAGAGAGAGAGACACATGAGACAGAGAGAGAGAGATAGAGAGAGAGAGACAGAGAGAGAGAGAGACAGAGAGAGAGAGAGAGAGAGATAGAGATAGAGAGAGAGAGAGACTGCAGCAGCAGCTAAAACCTGCCCCTCTCAGCAGAGTGGGACCATCTGCTCGTGGAGGTAAACTCCACCGTTCGTGTCCGTGAGTGAGTGTGTGTGTGTGTGTTTATCCTTCTGTGTCACGTGATCACAAAAGGCGTGTCATAGGAAACACAGTGAAGTGAGGCTGAGCGTCCGCGAGCCTCACTGCCTCCAGGCGCGCTGTCTCTATCTCTCTCTCATTTTTTTTTTACTCGTTTTCGGTTAAAATGATATCAAAAGAGTCTCACCTCACATGCCGAGTCCCCGAGTCCCGAGAGAAAGAACGAAACTAAAGTTCAATTAATTTTCAGCCCCAGACGCGCGAGCGCGTCCCGTCGCCCTGGCTACTGCGGCGGGTCTCCAGTGGCAACGGCGCCAAGGCGACTGCACCTGCTCGCGCGCGCCCTCCCCCCTTCATTAATCCGCTTCTCGCGACTTAACGGGACGTACTGAGCCCTGCCAGAGCCGCAGATCGACAGAGAGCATAACAGACAAACAAACAAAACAGACGGAAAGAAAACAACAAAGCACAGCGGCAGACAGACGCAGAACAGAGCCGCGCTCGGTCACGGAATGCGGCAGGCAGGCCGTGACGCAAAAAAGTCCGCGCGCGCGTGTGTGTGTGCGTGTGCACTCACGGGCTGCGCGGTAACTCACGCGAGCCTCTCTCCATCCATCCGTGCTTCTGCGGTTTGCGCCTCCTAATAAAAGCCCTCGTTGTAAAGGGGACAGAGGCAGCCCCTCACACACACACGACAGCAGTGCTGCACCCGGGCACTGGAGGAAAAACGGAGGCGTCAGCGAGAGAGAGAGAGAGAGAGAGAGAGAGAGAGAGAGAGATGTGAATCTTGCCAGCCTGGAGGGAAGATACTATAATAATTTAACTTCCAGTTCTCATGTTTCTACGCTGGTTATTTGAAGGCTACTTCTGCAGCTACTTTGATTTTTGCTAGTTCAGCACAGCAGAAGCGTAAGAGTTCGTCTAAAGTCAGTAACCTTGCAGTTTTTGGTGTGCTGAACTGAACTGCACTTCACATCACTGAACTGAACTCTACTGTAATGAACTGAACTGAACTGCACTGCACATCACTGAACTGTACTGAACTGCACTGCACATCACTGAACTGTACTGTACTGAACTGCACTGCACATCACTGAACTGTACTGAACTGCACTGCACATCACTGAACTGTACTGAACTGTACTAAACTGCACTGCACATCACTGAACTGTACTGAACTGAACTGCACTGCACATCACTGAACTGTACTGAACTGAACTTTACTGCAGTGAACTGTACTGCACTGCACTGCCCTTCACTAAAGTGAACTGTGCTATACTGTGCAGCATTGTCCCGTACTGAGCAGCACTCTACTGTACTGTCCCTCCCTTGTTGTACTAGGTCTTTATCAAGGTCTATGTAGGTTTATATCAGTTGCCATAACAGCCTTATCCTAATGAACACTACCCTGCAGTTACGTGTCCCCTAACATTTTCCATTTGTATTGAATATTTAAAATTTTACTGTCCTTCATCTTGACATACATATTGTTTGTATCCAGAATCAACTTGAATATAGCTTTTTTCTCATTGCAATTTAGACTGGGGAAAAAATAAAAAGTATAAATTCACCAAAACCTTTTCCCCTCATTGTTAATAGTCATTAAATAAACAGCAATCCAAATCTGTCTTGTAAAATGTTTTTTTTTTACTAGTAAGAATAGCATTCCATTTGACCAGCAGGCACACAAACCTTTGCTTTTTACTGTATAAGTTGGATGCGATGAGATCTACGCAGAATTATTTTTTCATATATATAATCCCAAATAATCTTTTTTAGAACCTTTTTGTAAGAGCCAACCCAAAACATTTTCATTAAGTGCCCCCTGGTGTACAGTTTCAAAACTACTGGCTGAAGCAGACAAAGAAAAGACACAGAGTCTAAGGTCCTTGATAAAAAGCATTGTTATTCAATGACAAGATTTAGAAATGTGCACATGTACACAGCTTGTAAACCAGTGGCGTATACAAATGTGTTGCAGCAAATCACAATCACAAATCCCATTATCTGCAGGAATGACAACACGCAGCTTAAAGAGGCTAGGGTGGCATAGCTGATACTATAGCACTGGAGGAATGACTTATACACACATTACTAAATTACAATCAACTGGTAATATTTAATTAACATTTTGCACAGCATTTGCATTTTTCAAAGGGCCAAAATTTGTGATCAAGATTAATATCAACGAACAGGTGCACATGAGACAAACCATCAGCACGAAGCTACTTCATTCACTGTTCTTACCTCAATTTTACAGTCAAAAGTAAATCTGCTAAAGCCCCAGATTGGCAGGAAAGCTGCATTTCAGAAGGTTATTGGAAATGGAAACTAAGAAAATGAATGAAAAATCTAAATGTTAGAGCCACAATATTTACTGCATTAGAATGGGCATATTTAGAACATCAAATGAAGTTAAACATTTAGTAAATTTCACCAAAAGCAATACGGTTGCACGAAAAAGTCTGTTAATAGTGGTATGAAATCACCTGGTTTATTGATTTTACTATGAAATATCAAATTTTTTTCTCCAACTTTAGAAATTTCTTTTGTAAAAAAAAAAAAAAAAAAATATATATATATATATAATATATATATATATATATATATATATATATATATATATATATATTAAAGCTTTTGCAAAAGCCAGTTGTTTACTGTTAAATTTAGCTAATAAAAGTTAATTGTGCATTAGTGTGTAGATCCGAAGTTTTTATTTAAAATATTACCAAAATGTGTTATTTAACTAGGGTTGCCAACAATTTTAGGAATACAGTATATTAAAAATTCTTTCAAACTGGCAATTTGGACTGTCGAGGCTGTTCACCACAACAATCCAAAGCATATTAGTACAGTTATGTTGTGAAAGTACGTGAAGATGTATCCTACATACAGCCTACATACAGACAAACATCAATTTCGTTATCATTTTGCATATAGGGGCAAAAAAATGAAAAATAAAAAAATGCAACCTGTTATGGCACTTGATAAAATGTATGTTCTGAAAAAATGAACAAAAAATGTACAGTAACATATACATAATTTAACACGTTTAATTAGAAAAAAATCTAACATCATTTGTGGGCTGTGCTGCACTTACATTGCGATGTATTTTTTTCTCCAATAAAAAAAGTGCAATAAAATGCACTTTTTTTAAAATTAAAAGTTACTGAAGATGGGTTAACCTTTTCTCTCAACAGATCTCATTTTACAACAAACTTTTATATACGCACAGTCCCATGGAAATCTCCTTTTCTCACAGGCGTTTGTTAATTGACTGAACCATTTTAAAACATATGATGCCCTTTTCACATTTCATAATGAATAGATTAACAGAACTGGTCTAAAAGTGCTTCCTGAAAGTATTTATAACATTAGAACTGCTAAAAAAGGAATACATTACATGAAAATTCACCAAAAGTTGAGAACATATTTTCCTATCTCAAACAGCATTTCTGTGACAGTATTGACACTCATGTCAATGTACAGATAATAACAAAGTCATATTTATTCTGTAATACTAGTCATCCCGATCTTCCATTCAAGCATCTTTCATGTTAGACGTTTTCAGAATATGGAGACTGTTGTCTGACCAAAAGATTCTCTCTTGTCTGTACCTTGAAAACAACCTTTGCATAATCACTGCGGCCTGGCTTAAACCCAGCGATACTGAACATTTTTTTTTGTAAATTTGCAATCTGGTGCATATGATCAGAATACATACCACTGAGATTTGCCCTACGCTTAAGAACCAACATTCTAGTGTCTCAAAATACACTTATAGAAGCCACTGGGTCATCGCTCATTTTTAGAAACGTGCTTTCCTGGGCAAAACCAGGATTTGTAGCATTAGCCTATAGGTGTGGCTGGAGTTTTATTGTATTAGCTCCACAACAAGGCCTGTTTCACTGGTCGATTTTATTACATCACATAATTATCACATAGTGCCCAATTTCAGCAGGTTCTGGTATCAACTTCCTCCCACACTCTGAAAGGTGGTTTGAAAAAGCTAAATCGCCTGCAAGTGTGTTTAATGGTCTGCCCTGAAAAGGCCTGGGGACTTCGCTTTGCCAGATTCCAGTACCCCCACAACCTTGGCTAGGATAAATAGCTTAGATGTTGGATGTATAGTCCCAAATTTGAGAATATATCCTTCCATGACTTTTATTTTAAGTGAGTTTTGTGTCTTACTGCCAATGGTATTTACTGCAGATGTTGGAGATGTGGGAATATCCCTTTCTGTGGGAATGTCTCATGCAAAAGATTTAAGCTTACTATATTGACACTGGGTTGATGTTTAAAAAACCTGACACTCAAACAACCTCAGGTTCCAAATAGCTTTCGACTACCGTGTAGCTTATATTCCCTCATACTTCATAAAGTCTATAATCAATAACCTGTCTACTATGCATGTCATCCATGTGGCACAAATAATTCTATAGTAAATGCATGTAAACATGTCATAATAGGGGTCCAAAGATGGAACAGTAGCTGAGATGTATAGAAACCAATAAATAAATTAACATTTAAAAAATCAGTAGATTATATACATAAGACCAGTTCTACCAAAGGCAAAACTGTGGTCACTCTAAAAACTATAAACACAGTGAACCAAATACATTCACCACCAATATACATCAAATATTACACAGCAACAGACTAAATAATGATAATAATCGTAGCAATTTATCAATGACTATCAGCACAATAAAAATAAATTATAAATAATAACATATAGTAGATGAGATTTTGTATATTGTTTCTTCACACAATAGTGGAATGTGTAGATGGCACCGTTCAATGAATTACCCTGAGAGCAAAGCTTTGGCTCCTTCAGCCATTTGGAAAGCATGGTTCGCGCATAGTCCAGGATCAACAGGTGGCTATTGACTGTGGTTGTGGAAGGTCCTTAGGCGCTACAGATGCAGACACATAACCTGGCTATGCAGTTTGGACAAGAGGTTCCACAAATCTTTCCAAACAAGCTCATACAAGTTCCTTGCAGCTGGATGGCTGAAACAGAGAGGAACTCCCCAAAAATGCAAGAGCCAATGGTGAATGGTGAAAAAAGTGGCATGATTTACAATTGCATTGCTTGCACTAAGGACTAAATGAGGGCAAAGCTGAGGGAAAGAAAAATCAGACACTCTTAAAAACAAAAGGCTTCTGCAAAGTAATACCCCGGGACTACCATTTAGTGGATGGTTCTTTAGAGGGACAAATGGGCAAAAAACTCTAAGCACTATAATATCTACTGGAAAGAGAACATTCTCCATAGATAGCAGGAACGTTCAGAGCGAGATTTTCTTGTTGAAAGACTATGAAAACCTCCTTGGTTGAGGCAACAGGTAAGGAACTTTTGGGCTTCTAATGGTAAAACCATGGCTACGGTCAAAGCACATGATGAGAATACACGTCCCGCATAGCATTCTGATTTGCCCACGTCCCCTAAATATCTATCAATATATGTTAGCAGTTGGTTTAAGGAGGCACACTAACTGGTGTTTACAGAAAAAAGCGAGTCTAGGTTGTTAAATCTTATTGCAACTATCATCTGTTTTCAAACTAGTTAAAATGGAACAAAAATATAACTGGAAGGAGAAAACAAACTAACTGGTTACTTTGATATATAGTCACTTTACCTCAGGCAGCAGTGGCCTAGTGGTTAGGGACTAGGCCCCAGGACTGGCCCTGCTCCTGGTATGTTCACTACCAGTGTGTTTGGATGAGTTAAACGCAGAGGACAAATTCACTCTTCACCTGTCAACAGTATGTGTATTCAAGAACAGGAATTTAACTCTTTTCATTTGAAGTTTACTCTGAGTCAACTTTGGGTTAAGTATAGGCAGAAGTTATCAACTTACATTTACAGCATTTAGCAGATACTCTTATCCAGAGCGACTAACGTCAGCTAGAACTCAATTGCTAGGTTAGCAGTGAGGAATGGCTGAGATTGGTCGATCATAGCTGAATGACATTTAGAAGCTAAACACTGGCTTATGTAGTGAGAACACTGATGACACAGAAACAATATGAAATTGTGAATTTGGACAAGCTGATGAGGCGAGGGATATAACACTTTAGATTAATGCAATACAAAATGATCAAACACTGAACTCTAGTTCAGAGCCACATCATCCCTTTAAAGAACCATTTCTGCAAATGTGATAAGATTCATAACACTTATGGCTTTTCATTGAATCGCATGTTCAAGACAAGGAGCCTTTACTTTTAAGAGTGCAGAACAAAGCCTGAAAGAGAAAATTAACTGGTGGTTGACTTGAGCTTTGTCTTTGAAGCACTTGTGGCATTTAACACGGACACAATACAGAAATACAAGAATGTGACACTACATATATAATGTCAGAGTCCTTTGGTTGTTCACAAAGAGCGAACAGTACAGAGTAAACGCTAACACAAGAGAACCCCCCCCCCCATGTATCTTGGTAGGAGGCTAGAGGGTCTTCTTGTTGGCAGTGGTAGAAAGAGAAAGAAGAAGAGGAATCAGGTTGAAAACCAAGTGGCTTCTTTAAAGCCACTTGTTGTTCTTTCAGTGGAATGAGTGTTTACACCATACGCTGTACAACTTTTGCTCAAAATGTGCCTTGTTGCAAGTTATAGTGGCCATGATATACAGCTATAACCAGACTCTCCATAAGCCTAGGCGTCATTTATATATCTGACTTTTTTAACATCAGTGTCTCACATGACCCATCCTTACCCCTTAACTACATACTCTTCCACAGCTACTGTTGCAAGGTCACTCATATGGGCCTCCGGTTGGTGAGTACAGTTTTCCTCCTGTTGTGTTGAGCTGTTTAGTAATTTAGCATTAATAGCACTGTCATCTCACAGTGAGGAGTCTCTGACTTTGAGTTTCATTTCTAGCCAGGGTGGACTGCTTGTTTTGAAGTGACCTGTGGTTCTTCTATGAGTACTAACCAGCCCCCATTGCCCTGGTTAGGATAAGCAGCTAAGAAGTGTAAAGTTTGTTAAACCTATAACAATAGGAGCAGTGAAAGAGTGCAGATGTGGGCAAAGCATCACATCATCATAAGGGTTGAAAATAATCTGAACCCAAATCATTCCTTCTTCTCTGAGATGCTTCAAACACATTCAAACCAATTTTGCTTCTGTGGTTTGCAGAACTATGTAAACCAAACCCTTAGTCTAAGAAGCAACAAGAAGAGCAGCTATTCTTGATTCTTACCCATAATCAAACACATCTTCTACTCTTGGTACTTTCAGTAAATGAGGGTGTGTATGTATAAGGGTGTGTGTGTGTGTGTGTGTGTGTGTGTGTGTGTGAGTGTGTCACCGGGCTGTGCTGGTCTGTTGATTGACAGGTGTGTACAAGTACTTCCAGATGGCGTAGTAATGGATCCCTGCTCCCATGGCAACGAACAGGTGCCATATAGCATGAGCAAAGGGAACCACTCCATCACTTTTAAAGAACACCATCCCCAACACGTAACACCCGCCACCAACCAACAGCTCACACAAACCCGACCTGTCCACCTGAGAGAGAGGGAGAGGGAAAGAGAGGGAGAAGGAGAAAAGCAGAGAGGGAGAAAGAACAAGAATGAGAGAGATTGCAAGAGAGCACAAAAGGAAGAAAAAAAAAGAAAGATGGAGAGAAGGATGGGGTAGATGGAGATAGAGAGAAAGAGAGAGAGAGAGAGAGAGAGAGAGAGAGAGAGAGAGAGAGAGATAGATGGAAAGAATATGAATCTGTGCTCCTTCAAGGATCTGTTTATTGCATTTTCCAGTCATGTGACAGGACGTTTCTTACCATGGAGAGAATGACCAGAGCAGGAAACACTCCCATTACTGTGTAGCACACCAGCTCGACCACTTTATACCTGCATCAAGTTCAAAGAACAGACTTCCGATCAGTAAAGGGACACAACGGTGTCTTTAACCTGCACACTGTCTGGGAGCTGACCATAATTTTAAGTCCTGCGTGTCTGTGTGTTCACACTTTACACCTCTTTTGCACACATTTTAAAATATTTCACACAATGCTAGAAAGCTAAACTAACTGCAAGTACCATTATAATTAAAATATTTTAAATAAAGCCATTCTGATCAGTTAATGTACTCTATACTTAAAATAATCTTGAGTTGTACATCATGAAAAGCCAGTGTTCTCATGACACTGATATAAGTGACATAAAGCCACAACATTTATAAATGCTAACTCCAGCAGGTGCCAGTTGACAATCTGAATGCCATCTTTCTTCAGAAAATGTCAGGACCTTTTTGAATTGTTATAGAAGGCTTTCTAGCATTTTTTATGTATTGCTGAGGAATATTTCTCCAGGCTTTCTGAAGGACAAAGATTTTGGCTCTCATTTTCAGTTCAGGCAGAAGCAGTGTTCCTGTAGACAACTTAAAGGAATGACAAGAAAGCTTGCCTAAGAGAGCTCAGGCTGTGCTGAAGAATGACAGTGTTTGCACCAAATACTGACTTGAGTTGGTTTGAATTCTTCAAACTCCCTTTGTTTCAAAGACTGCAATATAAGTATGGTTGCACATGTTGCAATATGTTACTTTCCCAACAGATTTTAAAGAAACAGAGTGGCTCAAGACTTTTGCACAGTATTGTAGGTGCAATGCAGTCTCTTGAATATTGATTTAAAAGTAAAATGTTAATGAGATTGCTTTTGAATCATCCTCACATTTTGTGTAGTGTTAATTTAAAAAAAGGGGGGTATTTCACTACAGTCACTTCTGCTTAATGGTTAAGATGTAAAGATCACCACCCTATTCACAATGGTCTACAGAGATAGAGAGAGAATAGAACCATCTAAGGAGTTCAGTGTCTTTAAAAAAAAACCCTGTTATTCCATAAAATGCTTATGAAGACACGTTCTGATGCCTGAAAACCCATTCATGCTGGAGGAATACTTGCAGGGTGCTGTGAGATTAAAACAAAAAAAACACTTTTTTTTTATATTTCCTGCTATTTCACCATCTTCAACATGCAAAACTTTTTTTCATTTTATAACAGTAAAACCTCATAGACACACAAACACACCTCTCATGAAAGAAGAAGACATAGGCTGTTCCTCCAGAGGCCATCACCCAAACAACCCAGCGCATGTGAGCAGCCCATGGACCAAGCTCTCGAAGAGTCAACCTAACACACACACAAACATACACACACACATACACACACACACACACACACACGCACACACGCACATACACGTACACAGCAACAGGTCTCATGCTTCTTAATCTGCCAGGATTTCCAATCTGAATCTGCAATTATCCATAGTGGTCTGCTCCCACCAAGTCAACTAAATCTTCCGAAAGGGGTTCTCTTGAGCAACAGCTTACCAGGGTGTGTAGGAGGCAGCGATGAAAAAATAGATCACCATCCTGTCACACATGTGGAAGCACTGTTCGACTGATCTAGAAACAGAGACAGGTGCAAAATGACCTTATATAGCAGTATTGAAGAAGCCAAATAGCCCAAACTTTTGCTGCCCTCCATTAAAAACTATAATAAATAACAAGAGTCACTTTGCAATTGTTTGGTATCTAATGATAAAGCTTTAGGCACATGGCCCAAATGTCTGTCCTCTTTACACTTGACAATGCAAGTGCTGTACAGACATTGAAAAGCACAATATTTAATGAAAATTAGCGATAAAACCAATAAAGAAGAAAAAAGTAAGAAAAAGAAACAAAGTTTAAGGAAACTTTTTAAGGGGTGGAGGTGCAGAACAGTAGGTGGCCCTGAGGTACCCTTGAACAATATACAGTCACTGGGTGCTGGATATAGATGTTCTCTGCTGCATGGTTTGGTACAGCCGTGGCCAAAAGTTTCAAGGATGACACAAGTTTTGGTTTGTTTTGGTTGTGGAGGTTTTGGTACTATTCTTTATTCATGGCTGTTTTCATGCAGGACTGATTTTTTACCAGGAATATGATCTAAATAAGCAGCTGCATGAGCTTGTGATTGTGTTAACACTGTGTCTGGGTCATTTGTGTACCGCAGATGGCTCTTCTTCCAGGTGATGGTGTGGAATGCTGTGGATATAATAAAAAGGCTGGCCAAGCCTGCACCATACAGCCATGCCGCGATCTCTTCCCAATGGTCATCGGACAAGAAGTACAGCAACACTCCGCCCACAATACTGGGAATGATCCAGAGCTATAAAACACAAAAATGCCCACATAAAGTCAGTAGGTAGATTTTAGACAGTATCCTAACCTCTATTTTCTGGGCTTGAGGTTACAGTGAGAGACACCAAAGACGTTCTAAAATCAAATTCATTTGATCTGTGGGACAGTGCACAGCTCACCGCATGTGTAGCGCAATTAGCAGCGTGCTCATATTCTGTTGGCTGATATCTCTTGTTAGCCGGCGCTCGATTGTTCATAAATCTACAAACATGGACAAAAAAAGAAACACAATAATTATCATGGAAAAACACTTTATACAACACACATGGAATGGAATAATACAATGCAGCCAATTGAAACAGAAATCATCCATATATACTGGTCTTTCTTGAAACTTGAACAGATTGGTGGTGTGGTGATGGTCTAGTGGTCCCAGGATCAAATCTCACCTCCAGCATTACCACCATTGGGTTCCTGAGCAAAACCCTTAACCCCAAGTTGCTCCATGGAGACTACCCCTGTAATCAGGAAAGGGAAGTTGCTCTGGAGAAGAATGTCTGTTAAATGCCATAAATACAAAGTTTGGATCTAAGTGATAAAAATAGGTTGGATAATGGTCATGATGCATTAAAACCATAAATATGGGTTCTTGGCAGAAGGGTGGTCTGCTTGTGGTGGTGAGTGAGAATCCTTAAAAATGAAGGATTAGCCCTTTAATCCTGCTAGAAGCACCCAGAGTATTAATAAATTGCATACAAATCATCATCTGATGATTAATTTCCACTGCAACTACTCATTTTCTTTAAGGAGCGCCCTCTACCGTCTGATTATTTAAAATGTCCTGGTAGAAACACTCTAACTGATGTCAGACTGCAGAGGGCGCTCTCATTTTCTCATTGAAAAATGAATGTACAGTTATGGGGCTTTAGTGCAATGTCAGGAGATGAATCCCAAATTTCCAGAGGTTCAGCAGTGGCTGTTTTGATGTGAAATTATTAATTGAAGAAATTGATCAACTTTACAGAGTCCTCTACAGTGATGTCTACAATACATTCATAACCATTTTGCTTCCTACCCAAACCAAACGAACCTCTTTGATGTGGTTCATATCTTGATGACATAATGCAGTCTTAATGGTAAACCCTCCTTTCATGCATACAAGACCATACAGACCAATTCCCCATTTTCTCAACAGAGAATATAATAATATTCCTTTTGCCACTCCAAGTAAAGGAATTTGTCTGACTTTTATTTTGACATTTATTTTCATGACTGTTCTTTACTCAGTCCAGTCAGCTCACCAGCACTCAATGCCATAATGCCAGCACCACCAGTCCAAGTAGCTGTAGAAGAACAAAAATGCTGATTTTTCTGTTTGAATGAAACATATTGAGGCCTAATTGCCATCTGCTGCTTATTGGGGGGCTTACTATCTCTTTTTCTAATGATGTGTTCAAATCATGATTTGATATACATTAAAATGTATCCAATAACAACTTCTCAATGAATGGAAGTGAATGAAGCTAAAATCTTATTAATTATTTATTTATATAAATCTTATTAATTATTTACTTTTTTAATTGAATTATTTATGACTTATTTTATGAAGCCATCTTCAGGCATTGTTCTCCTGGCTTTTCTTAGAAAGGTAGTAAAAACAGAAAAAAAACAACCAAGAAAAAAAAAAAAAGGACATTGGTTTGTGCAAATTTGTCTATTGAAAAGTGTATTAATTAACCCCCAACTGCACACACTGCAGATTATAGTCCCAGTGTTATATACAGCTGCCATTTGCAACAATGTGTTGTTTCACTTGTTAGCAAGTGAAAAGTCAATTCCTGATGATGAGTTGGAAGCATCAACTTTGAAAACGGTGCAAGTGGAGACCCCCACTCCCAAAAAGAAATGTAACTGTAGCCCAAATTGCTGGCTCTGATAAAAAAAGGCGTCAGAAACACAATGCATCACCACCTGTTACTTATGGGACTGTGTCATTGCAGAGTGCCCATGGTACTGGCACTTGAGCATCAGAACTGGGCCACAGAGCTATCATAGAAGTTGGTCTAGTCTGACATTTTTTTAAATCATGGGGATGGCTAGATGAGGACGTCACTTATCTAGGCCCTTATATGTGGCAGTGGTAGCCTAGTGGTTAGGAACTAGGCCCCAGGAATTGTGGGAACCCAGGTTGTGGGTTCAAATCCAAGACCAGTAGTTTGCCCTAAGGTACCCTTGAGCAAGTTACTGGCCTCATCACTGCTCCCCTGGGCACTTTAAACAGCTGCCCCCTGCTTCGCGGTGTGTATGGGTGAAAAGCAGAGGTTGAATTTTGTTGAGGTTCACTGTGTACTGTGCCATGTTTCACAATGACAATGTAGTCACTCTAAAAAAAGCCACACCAGGATGTGGGAAAAAAGGCAAAAGACAAACTGGGATGTGATGCTCTGGGCAGTGCTCTGATGGGGACCTATGGTGCTGTCATTCATATGAATGCTACTTTGACATGTACCAATTACCAAAAGATGGTTGCAGACCAACAGGGGCCTCTTTCAGTTGGATAATGCTCCCTGCCACACAGGAAACAAAGCTCAGGAATAGTCTGAGGAACAATGAGAGTTCAATGTGTTCATTCTGTTAATTTCCCAGGTGTCAATCAAAACAAGCATCTGTGGATTGTGCTGGAGAAACCTGAGTGATCCATAGTTCACTCCACTTTACAACTTACAAGATTTAAAGGATCTGCTGCTTGAGTCTTTGTGCAGAAACCACAGCCCACCCTTAGAGGTCTTGTGGAAACCATGCCTAAATGGCTTTGAGCTGTTTTGTGGGATATTTACAATATTAGATAGATGTTTTTAATATTACAGATTGTGATAATAAAATAATCCATAAAATCAGAATTGGTTTTATTGCTGGACTGGTAATATTTGGTTCTATTAGATTTACATTTGGGTTCTAAAGTGTTTTGTGTATAAATATTTGGTAAGGTTTCAAAGGTCTGGCCTCAGCCACTGATGTGTGTGTGAACAGAAAGGACTGTAGAAGGAAGGCATGTGACCAGATGAAAGTAAAAAAAGAGAAAGCTGCCATATGACAACAAACACTGAAAGAATTAAACCAGCGTGACTGTAGAACCCCTCAGTCATGTGACACGCTGCTTACTCCCATGACCAGTTGAGTCAAGCTGACGCCGCTACACATGGCCATGCCTTGCTGTTGCCTGGCAACAGCTGGTAACCATGGAGAACCATGACAGAGGATTCCAGCATCCTTTACACACATCCCCGTGCAGGGGTGATGTCACCGTTGCCATGGAAATGCAGGATCCGCAGAGCCTGAGGCAGTGGCAGTGAGTTTGTTGGCGTACCTTGACGCAAAACATTTTGGAGGGTGGCCATGGAGCCCCCCTTTTCCGAAACCACTCTCTCTTGAAAAATGGGTTGCAATAAATGTGTGTCAGTTTCACACCCTATGAGATTTCTATAATCCCTTTCAGTGTTTTCAGAAATATATGGCTGCTCCATTTCTTTCACTTTAACAAAAAATGTTCCCCTTTAAGTAGTAATTATTTTGCCCTGGTCAAATGTGTCATTATTTTCTTGCCAAATGCAAAATCTTACACTGATTGTTCCCATCGTGGTGTGAAATTATTCAGTGCAAAAGACTGTCAGCTCACTGACAGAACTGTCAAATAGCCTTTAAAAGCACCGGTTTGACTACATCATGATTTAAACATATCTTTCAGTGCAAAGTCACATCATGTTACACTGCCCACACAATTTCTGTTGGTACAGCACTGTTTTGATCATATTTGTGCACATTTTATGTAATCTTAGGGAATCGGTTGAAACCCATCAGCCAATAGTTCAAGTAAAAATCAACAAATAATAAAAATTCTTAAAGGTTAAAATGTATTTAATGGCTTCACATGCCACTGGTGTCTACAATGTTGCCTCTTACTTAACAGGTACAACCTGCTCAACCATCACCATGTTTGGTGTCAAAAACTTCCAACCATTTTCTAGTGGATATACTGCCTATTATCCATACCAACTTAAAAGATGCATAGGTTTTTGATGACAGTGATGGATGGACATATAGTACTTTGCAAAACTGTCAGCTTTTCTTTTATTCTGTTCTCTGTCAAGAAATTCCAAACAGCTTCAATAATGTTGAGGCTTGGGCAGGTACATGGACTATGCTGAAAAAAGAGCCAAAAACATTGTCCTTCAGGAGGTCTGGAGAAGTATTCCTCATCAATAAGTTTGAAAACTACAAGAAATTCTTGGTACTTGAAAGCAAATTATGCCATAATTATGTATTTCACAGCACTTTTGCACAGTTTGTTATTATACTATTTTAGTGACATCACAAAAAATTGGATTAAAAATGGGCTGTTTTTATGTTTATTTTACGTGTGTATTCTCTATGGACAGAGAAATGAGTGGCATGGTTTGAAATCACAGGCTAAATCAACCTCTGATAAAAAGGGCTTTCCATGATATGGGCTGAGAATGGATGAATATAAAGCATAGTGTTTCAATGCTTCATTGTATTAAACTGCATTTCAATAAAGCATTGCAAGACACAAGCACACATTAAGAGGAAATTGGTTTCATAATGCTTTTTAGAGTGCTTCCCACCGAGACACAAATTAGAGATAACTTCATCTGCACTGCCCCACAATGATGAGTGCTTAGAGCCATAATGAGCCAAAACCACCCCACTAGCATCACTTTCAACTGGAAAAAAAATCAACCTGTTATCTAATGCTTGTGTCATCCACCCATTTTAAAACAACAGTAAGCACGTCCACAAAAGCTGAAGAAAAATGTTGTGGGAAGGGTGTTATCTTCTGTAAGTGAGATTTAGCAGCACACACCCAGTCAGCTTCGCCTCACACCCACGTTCCAATTACTATTCTTAGTGACCCACTACAGTAGCCTACATACTGGGGCCTAGCAGAGCATATACAGAAGCATCCAGTCAAAAGATGTTGCGACCTGTCTCATCAAGTAACAGAATGGATATAAACTACATCAGCAATATTGTAAAGTTTTTAATGTTTTCAAAAATTTAAACCAATATTTAGTAAATTTTCACTTAAAAACTCTTAAACACCATTCTATGCAGATGGTTAACGCCCATTATCTTGTTGCAGTCCTTCTATCTTGAACTACCACCTTATACAGCCTATCTAAGAACAGAATATATGGACTTATAACCTTTCTATTTAAATGTAAAATTTAAAGACAATAATTTAAGACAATAATAAAACTGTAGTGTGGTCAGAATGCTAGTAAACATGCTAAACAGCTTCATGTATTTTTCTTTTTGTACGGAGCCTACTATATTTAAGTGGTGATAAAAATACCAAGTAAAGTATGCTTTATAATATTACTTATAACTACTTGTGATGTAAAATTGTACTTGACGTTTTAGACTCAATATCAGGGAAAAATATGTGTTCACAATGCTAGCAAACATGCTAATGCCTAACATGTAACACATTTACAGCAGGAAAATGTTCAAATGTAAAACTACTAACGAAAACATTAGAAGTAATGTCTGTCAGAACATATAAAGCCTTAACAAACATCTTGGAACTATTTTATTGCAATTTTAGTGTTTTCATGTTTTCCACTTCCCCCAGTTTAAGGTAGAAAATATGACTTTAGTATTGCCAGATTATTGCCAAACATGTAACCTCCTGATTGTATTTCTTCTTGTGTCTTATAGTAAGCGGTGATACTAACTGCAGAATAATGTACGCGGCTTTAAAATAAAGCGTGGACGTCTTTTTACATAAAATTTTACTTTTTACAGAAGTGAAAGTGACTATTTTTTGTCATTGTGAAACACGCACTGAACACAGTGAACCGCAACAAAATGCAACCTCTGCATCTCACCCATGCACACTGTGCTGCAGGGTTCAGATATTTAAAGTGCCCGGGGAGCGGTGGTGGGGACAGTACCTTACTCAAAGGTACTTCAGGGCAACCTACTGCTCTGGGACTAGAACCTACGACCTGACGATCTAGGACACCCCTGCCCCATGGCCCTTACACAATGCTAGCAAACATGCTAATACTTATCAATGTTCATATAAATGTTGATCTATCTCATACTAGAAACTGAGAAAGCGTTGCCATGTTCATCAGAACATATAAGGACTCAACAGCTCTTAAAATCATTTCATTTAAAATATTTCCACTTCGCCCTGTTTAAGACATAATTCAGATAAATGTTAACTAATTTCTACTTTATTCTTAGGAAGTGTTTAGATGTTTCCATTTTTGTTTAAAGGGCACTTTTTGCACTTTTGAAAAACAAACCATTTTGATTTTTTGTTGTACATTTTAAAAGGGATGCACTTAAAGGCAAATCTGGATTGATGTTTACACCATACCTAGGGAGGAAAAGCTATAAATGAAAACTCCAAAAGAAAAACAAATGAATAAAGGAAGGAAGGAGGAATTTGAAAGATGTTCTAGGTTTGGTGGTGAAAAACGTGATGAAGCTGTCCATCCAAACAGACATCATGGTTCAATCCCCCCATCCGCATCCTCTATACACATCTGTATCTCTCAAAGCCCAACACAATGTATCCCCAACAAATGAAACCTACAGCCACGTCTCGTGGCCCTTTTGTGTATATTTGCCTCTCAGTCTATTCGAACTACCAACACTGCAATCCAGATGTGTCCAGGCTTCACACTGACTCTCCGCTTAATGAATAAAGTGTGTCCTCCCGCTGTCCAACACGCCAGCAAGCAAAGCTGGATTTTTTTTTCGATTCACGAGTGGAGCCTTTCTCTGAATTGCCCCGCTCCACCTTAAACGCTATATTCAGACGAAGGAACAGAACGTACAACACGCAAAGGGTTTGCAGAATTTAAGGTGGAACGGGCGATTCGAACAAAAATAAGAAAAAAAACCCTCGAGCATCGTGGGTGCATTCCCCAAACCGCTACAGATGTTGTGCATCTTTAACAGCCATCGCAACATTGTCTCCCTGTCCAGCGGTTTAGGGTCCACTTACCTCACAAGATTCATTTAAATGGGCTTCTGTGCAGCTGAGACACGACCTTAAGCTAAGGTTTTGCTCAAAGCAGCAAATCCACACACGGGTTCGTGGCAAACCCTGGGCGGAGTGGATCGATGAGGCACATTGATCAGATGAAGAGGATGATGGTCCTGAAAAAACGAGTCATGTCTGTTCAGGGCGCCGGATGTTCTATAGAGACGTGATGTCAGCAGCAGCTTTCCTTTTTTTTTTTTTTTTTTTGCTTTGGGGGGGGGGGGGTGGGGGTAGGAGCTTTGGGGGATTCCCTATCTCCAGCAATCAGTTTCTGCTAATCTGGACCCCAAGATTCGAGGATGAACCTGAATTTCTCTGAGAACGCATAAGACACACGGGTGACCAAGACAGCCCATGTTTGGAGATCATTTTTTTTGCCCCCATTAGACAACACATCAACCAGCAATGAAGCTTAGGGTTTTTAGACTGTTTAGGAGCAAAGATAGTCTTGAATGAAATATAACCTTTAATTGCTCTTTTGGCAACTTGAAACACAGGATCAGTGATTGGGATGGTACCTCGCTCAAGAGTACTCCAGGGCAACCTACTAGTCTGGGATTGAAACCTTTGACCTGCCAGTCCTGGCATCTACTCCCCAACCACTAGGAGACCACAGCCCCTACACAATACCAGCAAACATGCTGATACATAATGTTCATAGAAATGCTGATCTACTTCCTACTATAATCTTAGAAAGCATTGCCATGCTCGGAACGCAAGGCCTCAACATCACTTAAATTGGGAGGGGGAAGTGGAAATGTTTAAGACAGAAGTCAGAAAAATGTGAACTATTTCTACTTTAATTTTAGAAAGTGTTCAGATTGCCATTTTTGTTTAAAGGGGACTTTACAAAGGTGTACATTTTAAAAGGGATGCACTTAAAGGCTTTTGTAGGCTTAAAATGTCCAAGGTTACTTTGCGCAGATAATTTTTGGCACTTTGTTCCAAAGTCCTTGAAGGACAACTGTAGATGTGATTGAGTGAATAGCAGTTACATGAGAACCTGCAGATCCTTCCACTGATGGCATGACCGTTTTAGTTCTGCTGAAGAATTGCCTCAGTTAATAATCCTCATAGCTTAAAGTATC
Organism: Hepsetus odoe; assembly: GCA_017165825.1. NCBI lineage: Eukaryota > Metazoa > Chordata > Actinopteri > Characiformes > Hepsetidae > Hepsetus > Hepsetus odoe. Next base: position 5,615,831 of record CM029386.1, read on the forward strand.
AGTGGTAATAGTAATGTTCATGGTTGGCCTTGTATACACAATGTCTGACCGCTGCAACTCTACACTCAAGTCAAACCAGTTGTACTTTAGAAACCTATATGTCCAAGTATCAATTCCGCTTTTCCCTGAAAAGTAACAATCCTGATATAGTAAGGGTAATAAGCACACAAGGCTTGATTTAGATGACGTTTTAATTCCTGTCCTTAGATAACAGAGCTATGAACTTAAAAAGACAACAACATTTTTGATGATTAAAGCATTTATTTTGCCACACAAGGGAATTACCCTGGAACAGTATATAAAAAACCCAAACTCCAGTTTCACACAGTCATGACTACAGCAAAGCTACAGGTTCATTCGAAAAGTAAAAACAAGTTTGTCTTCAGCCAGAAAACTTTTTACCTGTTCTCATGCTCCAGGACACTTTGTACCTGCAGGGGGAGAAAATGTATTTTAAAGTGGAATTAGGCAACCTGAAGTCAGACTGCGCAGTTTATCAAGCCTCAGATCAGAGTTTGTAATCAAAAGCTACAATGCAGCTTTCATAGAAGGTGTCGGAAAGTTAAGAGTCTTCAGCAGCTTGCTTACACAAAACTTGTGACCAAAGCTTGCAGGCCGGAAACTTGACTTACATGGTGTGAATACGTGGCATCGGCTGATGTGCCAGTCAAACAGCAGTCCCTTATGCCTGCAAATAAGATTATACATTAGAATGAACCTGTAAACATTAAAGCACACAGCAACATTTCACCCAGCACAAAGTACAGGGAAAACAAGAGTTCCTCCCATTTTAACAAACTCAATTCCAGGAGCATTTGAAAGCTTATGTACATTAGCTGGGGAGAGGCAGCAGTACTTTGGCAATTATGGCCATAGAGCATGCTTCAGGGAGTGTTTCAGATCCTTTTTACTCCAGGACCAGACAACTCACTGTCTCAGGTGTGCAGAGCATCTTCACCAATTAAACCCACAATTAAAAAAAACTGATTTAGGCCCTCAAAGATTTAAGCTTTTAATAGTCAAGTTTTTGATGTTCAAAAGCTGTTCGTGATGGTGCGAAGGGCTGAAAAGCCATTATGCTGCCCCCTGCTGGAGATCACAACCTACTTTAACCTAGTTTAAAAACATTTTTAGTTTAGAAAGTTTTAGTTTAGCAGTTCACACTGATCAGTACAATTCAAAAGGTTTAACTAGGTTCATACCATAAATTCTGCAAGTTCAGTATGCTCAGAAAAGATCAAGAATCATACAGGCCTATAGTATGTGTTTGAAGTAGTAAAAAGGCTGACACCAAGTATCCCATTTCAGAAACAACTTACCTTCAGCCAGAGTTCTAGCCGCTTCTAGCCCTTCTTTCAGGCACCTGATTAAAGAGGGAAGTCTACTTTAGTCAATCTGAGCAACAATCAGAAAACGTGGTTATAAAGCTAATGCGAACAACTTCAGACAAAGATTTATAATCAAGCACTGCTAATCTGCAGTGCTCAGACGAGGTGTCAGAAAATAAAAGATTCATCATAGGTTGTGAAGACAAACAGACAAAAATTCTCAACTGAATTCACCTTTTTTTAGTAGTTCTTTTGTATCCAGGTCCTGGAAATGACCCCATTGGGCCTAGTACTACTCAGCCGAAGCCACGTGGTCTTGCACAACTACAAAAGGGCGAAAGAGAACACAAACACAAACCCCAAAACATACAAAACAATATACCAACTCAAATGTGCTTTTGTGGCACTGACAGAACGTCAAGGCATTTGATAGACAACAGCGTGGCACTTTAGTACAAGTAATTGATACAAGAAGCCACCGCCACACTAAATAACTGATGCGCCACGAAGGTGAAGACACACTGCAAAGGGATACAGAAGCGTTAAAACTTCAAACAAGAGACAAAAGAAATCCTGAAAAACCCCGATTGTGACGCAATGTTAATTTAAACGCGGTTACCATAGCGGCGGTAGGGCGGCCAATTAGGACTTTGTCAGAAACCATTTGTTGCCAGAACGGAGCGTCGAAGGCGATGAACCGAACTTACACGGAGACGAAGACGTGAAGCGCCATGCTAAATGAAACCCACAGACTACAGATCTCACAAGCGCCTCACTCCTATTCGGAAAGAATGGAAAACCCGCCTGGGCTGCCTTTTATAGTCCTCCATCTCCGCGAAGCCCGCCAAGCGACTGCTGCTCAACTTCGCCACCAACTGGTTTGGAGACTGGAACATTATTTATTTTTTAGTTACTTAATGTACTTAATTTTGCAAACATGTAATCTGCACAAAATTATTTCAGGAGAATGCTTTTTGTAACATACACCCACCTTTCTTTCCATTTCCACTTCCAGAGGTCAAGGACAAAAACAAATGCAGAACAAATTATTTAAACATACTATTTCCAACATTTCCAACTACCCCACTTAAACTTCCCCATTCTAGCTGTCACCCTAATCAATTTTTCATTAGTTGCCCAGCAATCTGGTAAATCTTCTTTACCCCCCACCAGTGCATGTGAATCTGAAAGTCACAGCACAGCAAACTGCAAGGAAATTGGACCTCTGCATTTAACCCATGCACTCAAACACCATGCAGCAGGGGGCAGCTATTGAAAGCACCCAGGGAGCAGTGACAGGGACGGTACCTTGCTCAAGGGTACCTCAGGGCAACCTACTGGTAAGGGAATTGAACCCACAATCTTACGATGCAGGGGAAACTCCCTAACCACTCGGCCACTGCTGCCCAACTGTATAGACCTTTTGGAAATTATTTGCTTCTCTAAAAGTACTCTGTGGCTTCTGTCTCTGTGATGGGTATCTGAGTCTGTCTGTTTTAATGTACAAACATGCACCAGAACCACGATTTTCCTGAAAACAGGAGTTTTGCAAGTAAAATAAAATGAAAGTCCAACTGAACCATTTGTTCTTATGCAAAAATTTTCATTAACCATGTTTATGCAAGGATGGAGTAAAATTCAACTATTACATAAACTACTATATAAATAAATAAATGTTAAATACACAAGCCTTAATCAATGATACAGTAACTGATACTCACATAGACCATGGAAACACACAAGGCAGTCAATGACCAACAGCTCTGGCCTGACTCATAGATCTATCCACCTTTTCACTAACAAGGCACACTTGGCAACATAATGAAGCACCAGGAGTGCCCAGTCAGGGCAGCCCTATAATGACATAGGTGGGAGTTCCTAAAGCTGATTGGGTAATGCCATTGACAATCTTAAAATAAGGTCATTTAAATTGTCCTCATCTTTTATAGATCCTGCTTATAAAATTGAACATAGCCATATTAATCTCCACAAACAATCCACTGGTCATAGTCCCATAGTCAACTGTTAAAACATATAATGAGGGATAGTTCCCCTGATGATGCGGCTTACAAATCCAAAGCTGACATTCCTTTTACATTGCTTTTTGGCTTTACATGTAGGTCAAACAAGCAAACAAACATGAACCTTGCCTCATTATTGGGGTATGGTTTGAGTCTTGCATGTACTGACTTCTGGGATGGGATCTGCTCAGTTAAGTAGCAGAGTGTGTTATTAACAACAATGAGACGACTCCAAAAGCAGGAATGGTTTTGCAGGTGGAGAACACAGACATTTTTTCCCTCCTCATCTTTTTTTTGACTGCTTTCCAGTAGTTTTGCATTTGACTAGGGTCAGTGTCACTACTGGTAGTATGAGGCTATACCTGGACCCTACAGAGGTTGCACAGCAGTTCAGTTACAGCATATCAGTATTGATATCCAGCATGATTTTTCCTAATTAAGATCTGATGTGTTTAGTGAGATACTTAGTGGGATACATTCCATCTGACTTTATGTCTTAACTTACAAATTGAATAGCTGCTTTGATTATGTACATAAGAATAGTTGGGTTCTTGTTAGAAAAATAATGCCGTTAAACTTTGCATTTAAAAAATTTAGCAGGCGCTCTTATCCAGAGCAACTTCCATGTCCTAATTAGGGGGACAGTCCCCCTGCAGCAACTCAGGGTTAAGGGTCCACCACCACCCTGCTTTAATATTCTTCAATATTCTTCTTATTTATATGCTAGCACATGAAAAGTATGTTTATGTGCTTAAAGGGAGTTAGCTGATTCTTTTGTCCCCCTTTAGTATCCAACATCTCATACAACTCACCTTAACCATTATTTCGAGCCTTCACCACTTCTTTCTTCACCCTGCGGTACATCTCCTTAAACTCTTGTCTACTTTAATCATCTTTCCACCTACCCCACTTAAACTTCCCCATTCTAGCTGTCACCCTAATCAATTTTTCATTAGTTGCCCAGCAAGCTGGTAAATCTTCTTTACCCCCCACCAGTGCATGTGAATCTGAAAGTCACAGCACAGCAAACTGCAAGGAAATTGGACTTCTGCATTTAACCCATGCACTCAAACACCATGCAGCAGGGGGCAGCTATTGAAAGCACCCAGGGAGCAGTGACAGGGATGGAACCTCAGGGCAACCTACTGATAAGGGGTTTAAACCCACAATCTTCCGATCCTGTGGCCGACTCTCTAAACACTAGGCCACCGCTGCCCCTGCCTTTGCTTCCTCTGCTTCCTCTGCTTGACCTCCAAGATCTTCCTACAAACCCCAATTCTATGCTATTTAGCTATGCTCTCCTAGTCACAGTTTTGCAGAGGTAGTTAAGATTTTGCAGACTAGGACCCATTACTGGAAAGTCTAGGGTTTGAATCCTGGACATGTAGGCTGCCCTGAGGTACCCTGGTACTTTGGATATGGCTGCCCCGTTGCACGGTTTGTGTGGGTTAAATGCAGAGGACACATTTTGTTGTGGTTCACAGTGAGCTGTGCTGTGTTTCACATGGACAGTCCATCAGTCATTTTCTGCCGCTTGTCCCAAGCGGGGTCGCGGGGGAGTGCTGGAGTCCATCCCAGCTCACACAGGGCAAAGGACGGGACACACACCCTGGACAGGTCGCCAGCCCATCGCAGCAAAGTTCAGTCATTTTCTGCTGCTTGTCCCAAGCGGGGTTGCGGGGGAGTGCTGGAGTCCAACCCAGCTCACATAGGGCGAAGGTTTCACAAGGACAAATAGTAAAAAATACTTTCACTTTGATTAAAATTTCCCTCAGAAACCAAAAAATCCCCCTGCAAAGGATATAATCCTAAACTCTACTTTAACTTTCACTTTCTCTTGAAATTTTAACTTTGATTAAAATTTCCCTCAGAAAGCAAAAAATCCCCCTGAAAAAGATATAATCCTAAACCCTGCCTTTACTTTCACTTTCTCTTGAAAGTATAAAAGCTGCCCACCACAGACTCACTAAGGCAGAGCTGCAACATCCACTGCATCAGCTTCTGGGAACAGCTACTGAGGTAAGGCAACTTCAGAGCATAGAGGGAAAAGAAACAGAATGGAAGCAGCAAATCACAAAAGCAGATATTTTTTATCTTTTCTTTCAGTCTGAAAATGAAAAAAAATCTAATTTATCTTTTTTTTTCATTTATTCCATTGGTTTGTTGAGGCATCTCTATAAATGGTTGGTATTATGGTATTGTGTTGTTTGCTTAAATCTTCCAATCTGCTTTTGGTTTAAATTAAAATTTGAATGAATTATATAATCATACATAGGACACAGTTTTATATTTCTATGATTTTTTATTTTTAATTATAATTGTTTTTCCAATTCCAGTGAAACCATGAGGAAACCTCAATAAAACTATAATGGGAGGAAATCAATCTTCAGGTTGGTGTTTTAGGTTTTCTTATGTAAATAATGATGTAACCTCTAACTATACCTATAATCTCATGGATCTATAACATTCCATAAGTGGTAATTAAAAAATTGTGCAATTAAGTGTTTGGCAGATATATAATTCTTCATCACCAAAATGCATTCTATCACTATTATTCCATTTCAACAGAGCCCCCAGAGCCCCCAGAGCCCCCAGAGCTCCAGGAACCATGGAGGAACATAGATTGGAAGTAAGTAATGCTTATTTAATGTAAAACATCAATAATTACTGCTTTGGCATATAAAGTGGATAAGGTCTTTCTTTCTTTCTTTCTTTCTTTCTTCACACACTACTCTTAATGACTGATTTAATGTCACAGTGCTCAGTTGAGTAATGTTACATTTTGATCTCTGATGTCAATCATAAAATGTTGCTGTTCTTAGTGGAAGAGGTCAACTTGAGGGAATGCTGAGAGATTTTAAAATCCAAAGTACAAAGGTCAGCCATCTCCGAATTCTTCTGCACGGACAAGTCGGTGTGGGGAAGACCTGCTTTATCAACTCAGTTGACAGCACTTTCCAACAAATGGTTAAAATAAAAGCTGGAGAGGCGTCAGGTGCAAGCAAAAGTTTCACAAAACGAGTGAGTATCTTCTTCAGGCCCAAAAACAAATAATTAGAAATGAACACTTCAGTATCCCAGGTGTTTGTATGTGTTGTGGATCTTTATTCTGTACAAGAAGTGTTCAGATTTAGGTCTTACCAAAAATGCTTCCAACATCTACACCTGCTTTGGGCTAAATTAGAGCATCCTGCTACTGTATCATGCTTAGTTTCTGAAATTTAGGAATCATGAAAGTTGTAATGACAATGACTTCCCATTTTGAATGCTCTGACTGAAATTCTGAGTTTGAATTTTGAATTTAGGCAATTTCTCTACCTGTGCAGTACAAAACCTACAGGTTCAAAAATGGAAACGTTGACTTTTTACCATTTGTCATGAATGATGTCATGGGCCTTGAAAGTAACGATGGAATCCAAACTGAAGATGTCATCAGTGCAATGTTGGGTCATGTGAAAGAAGGATATGTGGTAAGTTATAATGAAATGATAATAAAAAATATATTATACATAATAATCTTAAATAAAGCACAATATTTATTTTTTAAATATTTTTTTTATGTTGTGATATATAATTCTTGTAATTTTTTTACAGCTAATTTGTAATATATTCTCTTGAGTTTTTGTGAGTTGCTATCTATCACCTACCGCATGGATAAATGTGTTTTGTCCCTTTCTCCAGTTTAATCCTGCAGCTCCTCTGACCGAAGGAGACGCTTACTATGAAAACAATCCCAGTCCTGATGATAAGGTTCACTGTCTGTTGACCGTTGTATCAGCAAACAGCATCTCACGAATGGATTCGACTGTTATCAACAAAATTAAAACTGTTCGAGAACGTGCCAACGACATTGGTGAGTGCTCACACTGTGTTTTGCCTTCAGTAACTATGTTCAGTTCAGAAAAGCATATTCACTTCTTTCAGACAATTTGGAGTAGATATCCTTCAACAGTACCAGTGTTTACATGATTTTAAAGATCAACTAAAAATTGTGTGCAGGCATTCCTCAAATAGTTCTCTTGACGAAGATTGATGAAGTCTGCCCACTGGTGAAAAAGGACCTGAGAAAGCTCTGCAAAAGCAGGAAAATTTATGAAAAGGTAAGGCCCAGAAAATTTGTTTGTGGCATTTTAAGCTCAAATAGCATCCTATCATTAGTCACAAACCATTTTGGAACACTCTTCAAGATCCATTGATCAAATCATAGTTCCTTGTACTGTCTTGCAGTTTCTCTGTATGATATCATTTATGCCAGACATGCTATTGGAAGTGGAAACTTTGTTGAATATGCTGATCTCTTTTTGTTTCCCTCTGTATGTGTGTGTCCAGATCAAGGAGTGCTCTTATGTGACTGGAGCTCCTTTGAAGTGGATCTTCCCAGTGAAGAACTATTTTGAAGAATCTGCAACAAATGACCTTAATGACATTGTTATTATGTTGGCATTATGCGACATCATAGATGCTGCCAATGACTATGTTGGCCCTCTGTAATTCAAATCAAACATTTCAAAACATACAAAAGTCCGTAGGCAGTTTTTAAAGATGTTGAAGACACATAACATTTTTGTATTTGTTTTTATAAAAGTTGAAGTAAAAGTAAACATGCCCAGAACTGTAACCACTTAAGGTATAAAGAGTATTTTTAGGTGTTGTAACCAGTGACCGTCAATGTATGTGTGCATTGACTAGGCAGTGAGTGTTGGCCTAGTGGTTAGGGAGTTGCCCCCGGATCGGAAGATTTTGGGTTCCCTCACAAGTAGGTTTCCCTGAGGTACCCTTGAGCAAGGTACCGTCCCTGTCACTGCTCCCTGGGCGCTTTCAATAGCTGCCCACTGCTGCACGGTGTTTGATGGTTAAATCAAATCAGGCATGGGTTAAATGCAGAGGCTGTGGTTCACGTGTGCTGTGCTGTGACCTCGCAATGACAAGGGTTGTCACTTTCACTTTTTTTCACTTTTTCATGTGTTAGGCAAACACTGAGAAGTGTTAAAAAGTATTAAAATCCTTCAAATCCATCAAGATTTGTAAAAACACGTAGGTATTAACTGTCATTGTCATTATTGCTTTGTGAAATCGTATATTTCCCAGTTTTTACTTGTTTTTTCCCAATTACACAGTTTTCTTTACTATTATCTTAAGTTTCCTGTTATTGTGTTTTCCTAGAATGATTTTCTTCTAGATTTACATTGTGTGTTTTAATATGAATCACTTTTTTCTGAAGATTCACCACCATCCACCATAAGTTACCTAGAGAATAAGCCCATTACAATCAGAAACAAATTCCATTTTGCTATTATTTTATTATTTAACTTATTTTTGGAACTAGAACCAATGATGAGTGTGTAAAAGCTGTATACCTTCACAGTGAGGTGGATGGTTTCAAATGTGTTCTAAGAAAAAAAAAACATTTTGTATCTGATATTTGATTAAAACCAAAAACATACATTTTATATCAAAATCAAGAACCCAATAAGGCTGCCAAGAAAGATCTCCTCTAAGTTCATGTTTCATTGGCTTTGAAAATGGAAACGGTTACTTCTTAGCTTACCTGCTACTATGCATTGAATTTTCACACAGTTTTTCAAAATGTCACCCTTAAAATGACATATGTGGGAGTTCCAAAAACAGATTGGGTAATGTCATTGATAATCGTAAATTAATTTTAATTAAGTTAGGTTACATTTATTTAATATTGTCCTTATTTATTAAGTCATGCTAATAAAAAATTAATACAGCCATATTAATCTCCAACAATAATACCATAACCATAGCTGCATAGCCCATTACTAATCTACCGCTAAAAAATATAGTCTTATCACGTCTTGTGGCAGTCTGCCCTGTCTGGGCACACCTGGCGCCTCATTAGGGTCATAAGGGCTACGGTGTAATCTGACTGAGTCAGGGCAGAGAGGTCAGTTATTCTATGCTGTGTTTTATGTTGTGGACTCTACTTCATCTACATCATCAACTACTGCTCCCTATTAGTTGCCTTTGTGCACTTCCGGTGGGCAGCTCCTCTTTGCCACTGGTTCCTGCATCCCTTCAGGATGGCAGTGGCCTTTAGCTGTTGGCTTCTGCATCTCCTCAGGAGGATGGTTCATCTTAAATCCCTGTTCTGTAATCCAGACTCAGCGTTTATGTTCAGTCCCTATCCTACCACAACGTGACAAGACTAGTGCTAAAACATTTAATAATGGATAGCTCCTCTTATGATGAGGCTTACATAATAATTCAAAGCTGACATTATTTTTATATTTCTTTTTGGCTTTACATATAGGTCACACAAGCAAACAAACAAACATGAACCTGTCGTGGAAAATTGTTGTGCCTAAGTCAGCCTAAATCAGAATTTTTTTCATTTTTCATCTTTTTCAAGTTAAAAATCAAACAAAGTTTAGCTGAACTGGATTTAAAGCGATTAGGTTACTAACAAGAGAGACCCAAGAGCGGGTGCAAACCTCTGTGCCAACCTTTAGCCATTTTTCATAATCATAAATTCACTGGAGTTTGCACTGAGACTAAAATAGGTAAACTGATTGTTTTTCCTTGAACTGGCAATTGAACTGGAGCAGTCACTGGTATTAGCTGCACGTCCCAAGAATCCTACGGTGTTAGCGAACTTTCCCAACCTGGGGAAATTAGTGGTATAATTTGAATTTAGGCATGTGTAACAAGCTCCAGAATCTATCATCATGGGTGTAGTTTTGCCATTCACCTGAACCTGCAGCACTGGTTCCTCGTCAGCTTCCCTGCTCGTCAATAAGAGCTGACCCTCCCCTGTAGGACCCTCTGGGCCTCCATTTTTTGTCCACCCCAGTAATTTACTGGGCCATTTTGATTTAAACCACTCCAGGCAGGGTTCTGATTCCCTCCTGTCCATGGATGTCCTAAATTTGGGTTTTGCTGTGATTGTTCTTGACTCATACTTTGAGGAGCCCGCCAGGCTGCTCCTCCCCACACTCCAGGTCCCTTCCATGGATTTACTGAACATCTCCTTGTAACGGTGGTGTGGTACCAGAGGGACGTCAGGTCCGAGCCAGGGGTTCAGAACAGAAGTTTATTAAACAAAGGAGGAAACACAAACAAACAAGAACTCAGACTGCAGTTACGACTGACTGACTGACTGACTGACTGACTGACTGACTGACTGACTGACTGACTGACTGAAACCACCATTACGTGCAGGCTTAGCCTATCTAATGAGCCGCGCTCTGTTCTGACTCATCGGGGCTTAAATAGTCAGCCCCAATGATGCACACCTGCCCGCAGGGGCTCAGGTGTGCTTAGTCAGAACAGAGCGCCCTCTAGCGTGCCCAAAACCCAACACACGTGACCGAGAGCGCCCTCTAGCGTGCCCAAAACCCAACACACGTGACAGAGAGCGCCCTCTAGCGTGCCCAAAACCCAACACACGTGACACTCCTTCGGGTGTGTCCTGCTTGTCCACATCCCCAACACACTCCAGATGGACATTGAGGCTGTCGCTGCTATTATCTGCCTCTGGATTTCTGCTTGGTCCACTCCCACCAGGCTGTGCGTACACATTGATCCTTCAATGACAGGATACTGTCCAGCATAAAAAGGAGGAGTATCATACATCTTCATATTCTTCTCTGTTTCTTCTTTTCTCTCCTGTCTTCCTTTTCTGGCTTTTTGGAAATCCTCTTCTGCTTTTTCCTTGAACAATTTTAAAATTTCTAATTCATCTTGTTGCTTTGTTTGCCTCAAAAAGTGCTACATCATATGTACCTTCTGCTGACTATTTAGTGTTTAAATCCTTGGTACGTTTAGCCCACTTTTGACTCATCTTCAGGATTTTATCCTTTATTAAGGAGTTCTTTTCACACATCTTCTCCACAGGGGATTTCACCTTACTCTCTCGCTCAAGGGCCTTTTCTCTTTTTATCCTCTTTTTTCCCTTTTTCTTATTTATTAATTACTTAATAATTTATTAGTGATGCTTTTACCTTGCAATTGATTCTTTAAGGATCTGCACCTCTGCAGCAACATTTTCTGGCACTCAGTCAACCTTTATTAGAAGAAGTCCTGGGCGTTGGGCCAATTTTCTTGTTCACTGCCTCATAGACCCCCACCCCTCTAATGGATTGATGACAATGTTCCTCTTGCTTTTGTTTTTCTTGCTCTAATTCTGCTCTAATTGTTATAGAAAAAAATATACAAAAATCACTTCAGACTTGACCTGTCCAGGGTGCGTCCCCCGTCCTCGCCCTGTGTGCGCTGGGTTGGACACCTGCACGCCCCCGCGACCCCGTTTGGGACAAGCGGCAGATAATGGATGGATGGCTGAATGGACACTTCAGACTTTTATAAGGCCTTTAGTTAAATTCACACATCACCCATATGCGCGCACACTCAAATACACTTCTACACACACTCCCCTTAACGCCTCTCACACTGACCATCAGACACACTAACCAGAACTGCAGTTATACACAGACGTCTCACATACACATAGTAGCTAGTGATCACACTCTCTCTCTCTCTCTCTCTCTCTCTCTCTCTATATATATATATATATATATATATATATATATATATATATATATATATATATATATATATATATAAATAACCTTGCCGTCCGGCCTGTTGTGAAATGTACTGCTGATTTCACAATGCAACTGCCACAAGAGTTTATCATATATATATAGTATATATATACAGTGATAGATTGATAGATTTGATTTTGATTTTTCTTTTGTTCGCTCACTTTGCATTTTGTAAATTGACAAAAATAAACAGTCATTATTTATATTTCTGAAAGCATTCTTTGTTTACAGCATTTTTTTCAAACTTGCCTAAAACTTTTGCACAGTACTGTATATATATTTATATAGATATACAAATCTTACTCCCTTCAGTTTTCTGTGGATAAACTTTTAGATACAATTAATTACTCAGTACTTATGGAAACTGTACAACGCAAACCACAAGTTTGGGCGTAAACCTTGCCGTCCGGCCTGTTGTGAAATGTACTGCTGATTTCACAATGCAACTGCCACAAGAGTTTTTTGTAAGACAGAGACACACATTAACTTCACGTAAGAATCCCGTTCCTGTTTCATCTTCAAACAAACAGTAATGGTCAATCCGATCTTTCAGCTCCTTGTTCTCAAAACAACTGCCATATATCCTAGTGGCCTGTCGAACCCACTGTCAACGCCCCCTCTGGAATTTCAGAAGAAAGTCAGATTCGTCTACCTACTTTACTCAGAGTCTGCATATTCAATACCTGTCTCAGATCTCTCAGGCCTTTACCAGCGCTCCACGTTAACAGGGGTCAAGTCAACACTGGCACATGTGCTCAGATTAGACTATTTATAGTTGGACCACGGCCCCACCTCTTTGACTTCAGCAGAAAACTTTCTCAGAATGGATTTCACCCTCTCACTCTATCACTCCACGGTTCCAATTTGAGGAGTATAATGTATTTACTTATGAAATACTCATTTACTATCTTTTGTAATGAACACAAATATTAAATACATTTCTTTCTTGGAGAGGTGCACAGATCTCCTAGTGGCCCAAGTCCCCCCTCCGCTGGTCTATAACACAGAACCTAAACTGAACTAAAAGGCAGTGAATTCTGAAAAAATGCTTACCTTTTAATGTTGTGTGCCAGATCAGCAGTGGAGGGGCGGAGGGAGCAGCACTGAACCCGGAGCCCATGCGGCCTGTTTTCAATCCAGCAGACAACGGCAACTTAATATGTCGTGGAAAATTGATGCGTGGGCCTAAATCGGAAACTTTTTCTAAGCCAGAAATCAAACGAAATCAGTTTCAGCAGGCATGGTCCAGTGGGAGCAGCTCCTAATGCTCATCCCAACCTCGGACTCTAAACACATGTCAAACACCTTTGTTCTCCTGTAAAATTTACATGTTATTTTTACATTTTTACAAAATTTACATTTATCCCATTAATAGTTTTCCACCAATAATATTCCATGGTGTCATGATTAACACCTCTGTTTCCCCGCATTTACCACTTTGCTAACAATAGACAAAGGTCTTTTCACCAATGACTCCCTGTCTTATCTGCTACCAGTGTTTCAAGGTTGCTTCCTGTCCCATCAAATTTTTAATAAAAAATATGACTGTTTGCAGGTTGCTTCTGGCTGTCTTCTGGGATCAGATATAGTTCAACAAACTCTGTTAACTCAATAGTGTAAGGTACTGTAGGACAGGGACAAAAGTATGGGATTTTTGCTATAAACTATGGTGTCCTACCCACACCATCCCAGCATGACAGAATCTTAAATATCATGAGCAACGTGTGGTTATCTACTGATGCACTTGTGTTGAGAACATTAATGAAATTCCTCAAATATGGGGTAGCGGGGCAGCGGTGGCCTAGTGGTTAGGGAGTTGGCTCTGCATCGGAAAATTGTGTGTTAAATTCCCTCAAAAATAGGTTGCCCTGAGGTACCCCTGAGCAAGGTACTGTCCCCGTCACTGCTCCCCAGGTGCTTTCAATAGCTGCCCACTGCTGTATGGTGTTTGTGTGCATGGATTAAAAGCAGAGGTCCAATTTCGTTGTGGTTCATGCTTGCTGTGCTGTGACCTCGCAATGACAAGGGTTGTCACTTTCATATGCACTCAATATTTTAAGGTGTATTACATACACCTATATAAAGAAATATTTCCAACTTAATGGGCAAGAAAGTATGTTCATTCAGTTATTTATTTTAAAGCTTCTATACTTTGTATCTTACATTTACACGGACTTCACTTACTAACCTGTTTTCCATTTTCAGCATTTCGGATGCTGACTATAAACCATCACACATGCCCCACATCCTAATTTAATTAAGCCTTCCCCACACTTAAATCCTGGCAAGGTCTTCTTTAGTATAAATGCTTCTAAGTGTCAAAACACTTCTATCCTGATTTTCCCCTTCAAGGAAGAAATGAGTTTTTCAAGAAATAGAAACTGAAAGTTTATTGCATCTTCCTTCTTTAAATCAGCTGCCTACATGTCCTCTCTTACCCCATTCATAAACCTCCTTTTTGGCATTCTTCTCCTTTTTCCTAGCAGCAAACTGGTATAGGTTCTTTTGTCCCCCTTTAGTATACAACATCTCATACAACTCACCTTAACCTTTATTTCGCGCCTTCGCCACTTCTTTCTTCACTCAGCGGTTCATCTCCTTAAACTCCCGTCTACTTTAATCATCTTTCTGACTACCCCACTTAAACTTCCCCATTCTAGCTTTCACCCTAACCACTTTTTCAGAAGTTGCCCAGCAATCTGGTAAATCTTCTTTACCCCCCACCAGTGCCTGTGAATCTGCCTCTGCTATCTCTGCTTGACCGCCAAGGTCTTCCTACAGACCCCCATTCTATATTATTTAGCTATGTTCTCCCAGTCACAATTTTGCAGAGGTAGTTAAGATTTTGCAGACTTGGACCCATTATTGGAAAGTCTAGGGTTTGAATCCTGGACATGTAGGCTGTCCTTAGGTACCCTGGTACTCTGGATATGGCTGCCATTTTGCACGGTTTGTGTGGGTTAAATGCAGAGGATGCATTTTGTTGTGGTTCACTGTGAGCTATGCTGTGTTTTGCAAGGACAAATAGTATAAAAAACTGCTTTTACTTTCACTTTCTCTGGAAAGTATAAAAGCTGCCCACCACAGACTTACTGAGGCAGAGCTGCAACATCCACTGCATCTGCTTTTGGGAACAGCTACTGAGGTAAGGCTACTTCAGAGCATAGAGGGAAAAGAAACAGACTAGAAGCAGCAAATCACAAAAGCAGAAATTTTGAATCTTTTCATTCAGTCTGAAAATGAAAAAAAAAATCTAATTTATCTTTTTTTTTTTTTTTATTCCATTGGTTTGTTGAAGCATCTCTGTACCTGGTTGGTATTATGGTATTGTGTTGTTTGCTTAAATCATCCAGTCTTCTTTTGGTTTAAATTAAAATTTGAATGAATTATATAATCATACATAGGACACAGTTTTATATTTCTATGATTTTTAATTTTTAATTATAATTGTTTTTCCAATTCCAGTGAAACCAAGAAGAAACCTCAATAAAACTATAATAGGAGGAAATCAATCTTCAGGTTGGTGTTTTAGGTTTTCTTATGTAAATAATGATGTAACCTCTTACTTTACCTATAATCTCATGGATCTATAACATTCCATAACTGGTAATAAAAGTATTGTGCAATTAAGTGTTTTGCAGATATATAATTCTTCATCACCAAAATGCATTCTATCACTATTATTCCATTTCAACAGAGCCCCCAGAGCCCCCAAAGCCCCCAGAGCTCCAGGAACCATGGAGGAACATAGATTGGATGTAAGTAATGCTTATTTAATGTAAAACATCAATAATTACTGCTTTGGCATTTAAAGTGTGTAAGATCTTTCTTTCTTTCTTTCTTTCTTTCTTTCTTTCTTTCTTTTTTCACACACTACACTTAATGACTGATTTAATGTCACAGTGCTCAGTTGAGTAATGTTACATTTTGTTCTCTGATGTCAATCATAAAATGTTGCTTTTCTTTAGTGGAAGAGGTAAACTTCCAACATATGGTTAAAAAAATAGCTGGAGAGGCATCAGGTGCAAGCAAAAGTTTCACAAAACGTGTGGGTATCTTCTTCAGGCCCAAAACAAATAATAAAAAACTACACTTCAGTATCCCAGGTGTCTGTATGTGTTGTGGATCTTTATTCTGTACCAAAAACACTTCCAGCATCTATACCTGCTTTGAGCTCAATTACAGCATCCTGCTACTGTATCATGCTTAGTTTTTGAAATCTAGGAACCATGAAAATTGTAATGAAAATTACTTCCCATTTTGTATCCATCCATTCTCCTCCGCTTATCCGAGGTCAGGTTGCGCGGGCAGCAGCTTCAGCAGGGATGCCCAGACTTCCCTCTCCCTGGCCACTTCTTCCAGCTCCTCTGGGCGGATCCCAAGGCGTTCCCAGGCCAGCCGAGAAACATAGTCTCTCCAGCATGTCCTGGGTCTTCCCCGGGGTCTCTTTCCGGTGGGGCATGCCCGGAACACCTCACCAGGGAAGCGTCCAGGGGGCATCCTAATTAGATGCCCGAGCCACCTCATCTGGCTTCTCTTGATGTGGAGGAGCAGCGGCTCTACTCTGAGCCCCTCCCGGATGACTGAGCTTCTCACCCTAAAGGAAAGCCCAGAAACCCTGCGGAGGAAACTTATTTCAGCCGCTTGTATTTGCGATCTCGTTCTTTCGGTCACTACACACAGCTCGTGACCAAAGTTGAGGGTGGGAACATAGCTCGACCGGTAAATTGAGAGATTTGCCTTTTGGCTCAGCTCCTTCACCATGACGGACCGACGCAGAGCCCGCACTCCATTCTACCCTCATTCTTGAACAAGATCCCAGATTTGGAGGTGCTGATTCTCCTCCCAGCCGCCTATAAATCCGGTCCATTTAAATTATGAACAGGATCGGTGACAAAGGGCAGCCCTGGCGGAGTCCAACTCTCACCGGGAACAGGTCCGACTTACTGCTGGCTATGCGGACCAAGCTCTGACACCGGTTGTACAGGGACCGGACAGCCCTTAACAGGGAATCCGATACCCCATACTCTCGGAGTACCCCCCACAGGACTCCCCGAGGGACACGGTCGAATGCCTTCTCCAAGTCCACAAAGCACATGTAGACAGGTTGGGCAAACTCCCATGCACCCTCCAGGACCCTGCCAAGGGTGTAGAGCTGGTCCACTGTTCCGCGACCTGGACGAAAACCACACTGCTCCTCCTGAATCCGAGGTTCGACTATCCGATGGACCCTCCTTTCCACGACCCCTGAATAGACTTTCCCGGGGAGGCTGAGAAGTGTGATCCCTCTATAGTTGGAACACACCCTCCGGTCCCCTTTCTTAAAGAGGGGGACCACCACCCCGGTTTGCCAATCCAGAGGCACCGTCCCCGATGTCCATGTGATGTTGCAGAGGCGTGTCAACCATGACAGTCCTACAACATCCAGAGCCTTGAGGAACTCCGGGCGGATCTCATCCACCCCCGGAGCTCTGCCACTGAGGAGCTTTTTGACCACACTGTGTTGACTGTGCACTGCTTTCCCCTCCTGAGATGCCGTCTGGAAGTCTTTCTCCATGGCCTCACCAAACTCCTCCCACACCCGAGTTTTTGCCTCAGCAACCAACAAAGCCACATTCCGCTTGGCCTGCCGGTACCTATCAGCTGCCTCCAGAGCCCCACTGGCCAAAAAGGCCTGGTAGGACTCCTTCTTCAGCTTGATGGCATCCCTCACCATCGCTGTCCATCAATGGGTTCTCGGGTTGCCACCACGACAGGCACTGACGTGACCACCTTACGGCCACAGCTCCGGTCAGCCGCCTCGACAATGGAGGCGCGGAACATAGTCCATTCGGACTCGTTTCCCCCTACCTCCCCCGGGACATGGTTAAAGCTTTGCCAGAGGTTTGAGTTGAAGCTCGTCCTGACAGGGGACTCTGCCACACGTTCCCAGCAGACCCTCATAATACGTTTGGATCTACTAGGCCTGACCGGCATCCTCTCCCACCAACGAAGCCAACTCACCACCAGGTGATGATCAGTTGACAGCTCCGCCCCTCTCTTCACCCGAGTGTCCAAGACATGTGGCCGCAAGTCCGATGACACGACCACAAAGTCGATCATCGAACTGCGGCCTAGGGTGTCCTGGTGCCAGGGGCATGTGTGGACACCCTTATGCCTGAAAATGGTGTTCGTTATGGACAATCCGTGACGAGCAAAACAAAACAAAACACCGCTCTGGTTCAGATCGGGTGGGCCATTCATCCCAATCATGCCCTTCCAGGTCTCACTGTCATTACCCACGTGAGCATTGAAGTCCCCCAGCAGAACTATGGAGTCCCCAGCAGGGACGCTCTCTAGTGCCCCCTCCAGAGACTGCTGTTTGGCGCATAAGCGCAGACAACACTAAGGACCCGTCCCCCAACCCGAAGGCGGAGGGAGGCCACCCTCTCATCCACCAGGGTAAACCCCAATGTACAGGCCCCGAGTATGCCCACACCTGCTCGGCGCCTCTCACCGGTGGCAACTCCAGAGTAGAAGAGAGTCCAACCCCTCTCAAGGAGACTGGTTCCAGAGTCCAAGCTGTGCGTTGAGGTGGGTCCAACTATATCTAGCCTGAACTTCTCAACCTCACGCACTAGCTCAGGCTCCTTCCCCACCAGAGAGGTGACATTCCACGTCCCTAGAGCCAGCTTCTGCAGCCGAGGATCAGACCGCCAAGGCCCCCATCTTCAGCCACCGCCCAGCTCACTCTGCACCTGACCTCTTTGGCCCCTCCTACAGGTGGCGAGCCCATGGAAAGGGTTGCCTCTTCGGGCTGTGCCCGGCCGGGCCCCATGGGTGAAGGCCCGACCACCAGGTGCTCGCCATCAGGCCCCACCTCCAGGCCTGGCTTCAGAGGGAGGCCCAGGTGACCCACGTCCGGGCAAGGGAAAACGTCTTCCAAATGTTATACTCATCATAAGAGGTCCTCTGAACCGCTCTTTGTCTCTTCCCTCACCTAGGACCTGTTTGCCATGGGTGCCCCTACCATGAAGCCCCCAACAACATAGCTCCCAGGATCATTGGGACATGCAAACCCCTCCACCACAATAAGGTGGCTGTTCGAGGAGGGGCCATTTTGTATGTTCTGAATGAAATTCTGTGTTTGAGTTTTGAATTTAGACAACAATCTCTTGTTGCCTAAATTCAAAAGATTTCTCTTCCTGTGCAGTACAAAACCTACAGGTTCAAAAATTGAAAATCTGTGTTTTTGCCATTTGTCATGAATGATGTCATAGGCCTTGAAGATAATGATGGAATTCAAACTGATGATGTCATTAGTGCAATGTTGTTTCATGTGAAAGAAGGATATAAGGTAAGTTATGATGAAATTATAATAAAAAAAATATTATAAATAATAATCTTTGCATAAATAAAGCACAATCTTTAATTTTTAAATACATTTTTTATGTTGTGATATATACTTCTTGTAATAATTTTTAACAGCTAATTTGTAATATATTCTCTTGCATTTTTGTGAGTTACTATCTATCACCTACCGCATGGATACATGTGTTTTTGCCCCTTTCTCCAGTTTAATCCTGCAACTCCTCTGACCAAAGGAGACACTTACTATGAAAGCAACCCCAGTCCTGATGATAAGGTTCACTGTCTGTTGACCGTTGTATCAGCAAACAGCATCTCACTAATGGATTTGACTGTTTTCGACAAGATTAAAACTCTTCGAGAACATGCCAACAACACTGGTGAGTGGTTACACTGTGTTTTACCTTCAGTAACTATGTTCAGTTCTTTATGACAATTTGGAGTAGATATCCTTCAACAGTACCAGTGTTCACATGAAATTAAGGATCAACTTTAAATATTTCTTAGATGGTGAAAGCAAATATGACTCTTAAATCTACATTTGTAACGGTCCTGTGCCAGTAGAGGGCGCCCTGCTCTGATTATGCACACCTGGGCTTGGGGGCCAGGTGTGTCTCATTGGGGCTGGGGTTATAAGCCCCAGTGAACCAGAGCAGGGTGCTGGTCATTCTGTGTGCGCACAGTGAATTTACTCGGGTTATGTTTTACATTTGTTATTTTGGTTAATATGTTTAGCTCTGTGCACGTTATCCGTCATTAAAGTCCAGTACGAAGCTCGGCTCGGCTCGTTGGCATCCACTCCTCAACACCGCCCCGTGACAGAATGACCAGCCGCCGCAGATGGACGTCGCGAGCCGAGAGCTCCGTGGGGGTGTCCGTGAAGGACCACCGGGCCCTCCAGGTGCTGGAGGCTGGGGGGATAGGGGTTGAGCGGTCCGCTCCCCTCCCACGATTGGCCGATGTTCCAGGTCCAGTAACCAGGAGGGCGTGGCTGCGGAGCCGGCCCCCGCGGCAGCCCCTGGGGAAGCGGGGCTGCGATGCCGGCTCACGTGTCAGCACAAGGTGGGACTGAAGGGACATCCACCATCACCGCGGAGGCGGCGGGGCTTGAGGGACGAGGTCCAAGTCCGCTGGATGAGGCGGGGTTTCGAGGGGCTGCATCCAATCCAGACCGCTGGTGAGAGAGCGGGGTTTCGAGGGGCGGCAGCCGAACCCGCCTGAGGACCGCGGTGAGAGCGGAGTGTTCGTCTGGACTTTGTTTGGACTTTTTGTTGGACGTTTGTGCTGCACCTCTCCTTTCGGGGGATCCTGCTTTGGATGAAGCAGGATCTGGCGCTCCGGAGTAGGCGCCTTTGGGGAGGGGTTCTGTAACGGTCCTGTGCCAGTAGAGGGCGCCCTGCTCTGATTATGCGCACCTGGGCTTGGGGGCTTGGTGTGTCTCATTGGGGCTGGCGTTATAAGCCCCAGTGAACCAGAGCAGGGTGCTGGTCATTCTGTGTGCGCACTGTGAATTTACTCGGGTTATGTTTTACATTTGTTATTTTGGTTAATATGTTTAGTTCTGTGCACGTTATCCGTCATTAAAGTCCAGTACGAAGCTCGGCTCTGCCTTGGTGTCCACTCCTCAACACCGCCCCGTGACAACATTTACAAACACTAGGCATCAAGTTACAAGACTAGAATTAGTCTGCATAGAATGAACATTTTGTCTTGTCTTGTATCGTTTTCAGGGAACTGAACCTTAAAAGGGTTTAGGTCCTATTGAACTTTAGGGCTCAAAACTCAAAAACTCAAAAAATCAGCTACTCAGGGATTTCTTAAAATAAATATCAAGAGCATGCTGTGCTATTAAAACTTCTTTTAAAGGTGGATGGTGTGGCAAAATATTGAACTCTCATTGGTTTGCCTTCATTACCATTAGTTAGGGGACAGGTTAGTTAGTTAGTCCCCTTATGTTTCCTAACTAATGGTACTGGTAAGGTGTTCCCTTGTGGACATAACCCCAATGAAGTAGCACCCCAGAGACCCCTTTTTATTTCCTTTTTTTGGATTAGTCCGTGTCCATAGTGTGAAAAAAGAAATGATTGATCTCAGCGCTCTGTTCTGACTTATTGAGGCTTCAGTAGTCAGCCTCAATGTAGCACACCTGTGTCATATGAGCTCAGGTGTGCTCTGTCAGAACAGAGCGCCCTCTACTGTGGATAAAATAGAAAAAGAACACCCACGGACATTGATGCATGTGAAACAAAAAAAAATTCCTCAAATAGTTCTCTTGACGAAGATTGATGAAGTCTGCCCACTGGTGAAAAAGGACCTGAGAAAGCTCTACAAAAGCAGGAAAATTTATGAAAAGGTGAGGCCCTAAAAAATGTGTTTGTGGTATTCTAAGCTTAAATAGCATCCTGTCATTAGTCACAAACCATTATGGAACACTGTAGACTCTTCAAGATCCATTGATCAAATCATGGTTCCTTGTACTGTCTTGCAGTTTCCCTTTATGATGTCATTTATGCCAGACATGCTATTGGAAGTGTGGTTATTCACATAAGCGTTGTTGTATATGCTGATCTCTTTTTGTTTCCGTCTGTATGTGTGTGTCTAGGTCAAGGAGTGCTCTAATAGGACTGGAGCTCCTTTGAAGTGCATCTTCCCAGTGAAGAACTATTTTGAAGAATCTGAAACAAATGACCTTAATGACATTGTTATTATGTTGGCATTATGCACCATCATAGATGCTGCCAATGACTATGTTGGCTCTCTGTAACTCAAATCAAACATTTCAAAACATACAAAAGGCCGTAGGCAGTTTTTTAAGATGTTGAAGATTAAAACATTTTTGCATTTGATTTTATAAAAGTAGAAGTAAAAGTGATCTTGTCCAGAACTGTAACCACTTAAGGTATATGAGTATTTTTAGGTGTTGTAACCAGTGAGCATATGTGCATTGTGAGCATGTGTGCATTGACTAGGCAGTGGTGGCCTAGTGGTTAGGGAGTGGCCTCACCATTGGAAGATTGTGGGTTCGGTTCCCTCACAAGTAGGTTGCTCTGAGGTAACTTTTATTAAGGTACCGTCCCCATCACTCGCTTTCAATAGCTGCCCACTTCTGCATGGTGTTTGAGTGCATGGGTTAAATGCAGAGGTCCAATTTCATTGTGTTCATGTGTGCTGTACTGTGACTTTGCAAGGGTTGTCACTTTCACTTTTTTTCACTTTTTCATGTGTTAGGCAAACACTGAGAAGTGTTCAAAAGTATTAAAATCTTTCAAATTCATCAAGATTTGTAAAAACACTTTCATCACAAGCATGTTTTATTGCAAAGCCAAGTGCGTCAAAAAGTCAAAATTCTTTATTTATCAATAGATCAGTGAAAACTGAATATATATATACACACAGATATATATACAGAAGGGATTGGACTGAGGAATGAGGATCAGGATATTTTTTCATTCATTTTTTTCTTCTGTGACACAATAAAATATTAAGGTTTTTAGAATGTTTTATTCCGTGTTCAGAACATTTTCACAATGAATCTTTTGGCTATTGGTGTAATTTAATAAGTTTTAATTTAGTGGGGCATGATCATTGCTTGGTGGGGCTCAATGACCTCCTGACAATAGTTGTTGCAATAAGCTCATAAGCCCATTACAATCAGAAACATATTCCATTTTGCTATTATTTTATTATTTAACTTATTTTTGGAACTAGAACCAATGATAAGTGTGTAAAAGCTGTATACCTTCACAGTGAGGTGAATGGTTTCAAATGTGTTCTAAGAAAAAAAAAAAAAATTATCTGATATTTGATAAAAACCGAAAACATACATTTTATATCTAAATCAAGAACCCAATAAGGCTGCCAAGAAAGATCCCCTCTAAGTTCATGTTTCATTGGCTTTGAAAATGGAAACAGTTACTTAGCTTACCTGCTACCATGCACTGAATTTTCATACAGTTTTTCAAAATGTCACCCTTAAAATGACATATGTGGGAGTTCCAAAAGCAGATTGGGTAATGTCATTGATAATCTTAAATTAATTTTAATTAAGTTGGGTTATGTTTTTTTAATATTGTCCTTATTTATTAAGTCCTGCTAATAAAAAATTTATACAGCCATATTAAGCCATATTAATCATAGTGGCATAGCCCATTACTAATCTACCACTAAAAAATATAGTCTTGTCACGTCTTGCGGCAGTCTGCCCTGTCTGGGCACACCTGGCGCCTCATTAGGGTCATAAGGGCTACGGTATATAAATCTGAGAGAGTCAGGGCAGAATTAGGTTGGTTATTCTATGTCCTGTTTTATGTTGTGGACTCTACACCTACATCATCAACTACTGCTCCCTATTAGTTGCCTTTGTGCACTTCAGGTGGGCAGCTCCTCTTTGCCACTGGTTCCTGCATCCCTTCAGGATGGCAGTGGCCTTTAGCTGTTGACTTCTGCATCTCCTCAGGAGGATGGTTCATCTTAAATCCCTGTTCTGTAATCCAGACTCAGCGTTTATGCTCAGTCCCTATCCTACCACAATGTGACAAGACTAGTGCTAAAACATTTAATAATGGATAGCTCCTCTTATGATGAGGCTTACATAATAATTCAAAGCTGACATTATTTTTATATTTCTTTTATAAAAGAAATATAAAAAAAGCCGCATGATCGGAGGATCGGGGGTTCAAACCCCTTCCCAATAGGTTGCTCTGAGGTACCCTTGAGCAAGGTACCGTCCCCATCACTGCTCCCTGGGTGCTTTCAATAGCTGCCCACTGCTGCACGGGTTTGAGTGTGCATGGGTTAAATGCAGAGGTCCAATTTCGTTGTGGTTCATGTGTGCTGTGCCGTGACCTCGCAATGACAAGGGTAGTCACTTTCACATATAGGTCAAACAAGCAAACAAACATGAACCTGTCATGGAAAATTGTTGTGCCTAAGTCAGCCTAAATCTGAATTTTTTAAATTTTTCATCTCAAGTTAAAAATCAAACAAAGTTTAACTGAACTGGATTTAAAGTGATTAGGTTACTAACAAGAGAGACCCATTGCCCAAGAGAGGGCAAAAACCTCTGTGCCAACCTTTAGCCATTTTTCAGTGGGAAAAACTCCCACTCTACCCATGCGATAGCGCTTTCAGCACTTGGGTTCAGCGATTCCCCAACTTGGCCTGATTCAGCTCTTGGGATTACAAAATAACCAATTGAATGATAACTCATACATGGGTACATATTGTATTAAAGCCTGTGCTGATTCAGAATAATATGGTTCTGTCCTATCTCCCTGGATGTGCAGGGCATTACAGTTGAGGCCAAAATTATTAGCCCCCCTTATGAAATTAGACAACACTCTTGATTTCTCCATCAAAATGACCATTAACAACAAGTGTTTGTTATTTTGGAAACAAATACACTATAAAAAACAATGTCAACTAAGTTTAATTAGGATATTTTATTGATACACTGAGTTGAAACTAAGAAAGGGCAAACATGAGACATCCAAAATTACTAGCCCCCTGGCCATTAAAAGTCAATAGTTTAACCTTTCTGAGCCACTACTGACAACAACCTCTTGTAGTTCTAAAGTAGTTCTTTGCTAAGTTGGCACAGGTCTCCTGGGATTGTGGCCCATTCTTCCATTGCAAATTGTTCTAGCCGGTCCAAATTGCATGGTTTCCGAGCATGGACATTCACTTTGAGCACCCGCCACAGATTCTCAATAGGACTGAGGTCTGGGCTTTGTGCGTGCCACTCCAGGATCTTGGTGTTGGTATCCTGGAGGAACTGTTGGACTAATTTCTACCATATATGTAAAGTGCCTTGGGGCAACTCTGTTGTGAAAGTCGCTGTACAAGAATAAATTGAATTGGATTGAATAATTTCGAAGTATGCTTTGGGTCATTGTCTTGTTGGAAGACCCAGCTATGACCTAAGCCTAGACTACGAGCAGATTTCTGCATATTGTCCCTCAAAATCTCTAAATGTCAACATAACTTTCTTTTTTCATGATGCCATGCACCCGAATAAGGCTCCCTGTGCCTGAGGCTGCAAAACAGACCCACAGCATGATGCTCCCACCACCATGTTTAACCGTGGGAACTGTGTTCCTAGGGTTGAAGGCCTCTCCCTTTCTTCGTCAAACATAAGAAACATCCATGTGCCCAAACAGTTCCAGTTTAGTCTCATCAGACCAACGCACAGACTTCCAAAACTCATCTTTACCTTTCAAATGTTCACGGGCAAATCTCAGTCCAGCTGTGATGTGCCGCTCTTTGAGTCAAGGGGTTCTTCTGGGACGATAGCCCTGAAGCCCACCATGATGAAGAGTCCTCACAACTGTGTTCCTTGAATCATCAACTCCAGAAGAGGCCAGGTCAGCAACAATCATCTTGGCAGATTTCCAGGGCTCCTTGCTGACATCTCTGACTATTTTCCTCTCCAGAGTTCTTGAAATCTTGCGCTTACGGCCAAGGCCAGGTTTGTTTCTTACAGAATTGTACTTGGCAATGCTGCAATGTTCTAGACACTGTGAATCGCTTGGAAATGGCAGTGTAGCCTTCCCCCTTATCATGAGCCTCTATCTTCTTTCTGAGCTCCAGACTCATTCCTTTGTCTTTGGCATGGTGAGTAACAGTAGTCCCTCTCATGTGTTCAAGTGCCCTGTTCCTTGGAACCTTTTTATGCTGATTGAATGTTGTTAGGAAGCCAACAGGGCAGCAGTGGCCTAGTGGTTAGGGAGTTGGCCAGAAAATTGTGGGTTAGATTCTCTCTCCAGTAGGTTGCCCTGAGGTCCCCTTGAGGTACTGTCCCTGTCACTGTTTCCCGGGTGCTTTCATAGCTGCCCCCTGCTGCACGGTGTTTGCATGGGTTAAATGCAGAGGTCCAATTTCATTGTGGTTCACTTTGTGCTGTGCTGTGACCTCGCAATGACAAGAATAGTCATTTTCACTCTTTCACTTTCAATTGACTGCAGGTGTGGTTTCAATGCTGATTGGTTAATTGCTGTAGGTTTGTTTTGAAAGCAAACACTCACATGGGGCTAATATTTTTGACCACCCCATTTTTTACTATATTTGATATAAAGCAAGCCTAAAAATTTATTTTATATTACAAAATGTACCAAAAGCTACTAAATAGCACCCATGAATGTTTGCTTATATCAAGTTTCAACCATGCTGCAAACATTGGAAAGAAGTTTAGAAAAATATTCCATAATTCCTGGGGGGCTAATAATTTTGGCCTCAACTGTATCTTGCTGTATGACCGTTGGGATGACATCAAAAACTTAATAACAGATCCAGCACCTTGATGTTTGAATGGGGTTGCTTCCACCTATCTACTAAATCGATCAATAACCACAAGCATGTATCTGTATCCTCTCACCCTTTTAATCATGTCCATATAGTCAATCACCAGATGTTGAAATGGTCCCGCAGGTACTGGTATGCATCCAGCTGGAGTAGAGATCCCCTTCCACACATTATTTTGAGCACAAACATCACATCTGTTCAATAACTAATCCATTTCCATCTTGTTTAGCTCCTCTGTTACTCCATAGTCTTTTCATACAATGTTGCTTGTCTCTGCATCTCTACCAAGTCATCCAGTGTGATTATGGGCTCTATTGCTATCATTGGTGCCATCTCAGGGTCCTCACACCTAGAAGCCTTTTCAGCTCCTCATCAGCTAAGTTGTTTCCCTTTATCACGTGGTCATTTCCTTTTTTGTGTGCCTGACATTTAACTATTGCCAGTCTTCTTGGCAGCATCATAGCACTCATCAATATTTGCTGCAAATGTTGTATTGGGGTACCATCAGTCTTCTTAAATCCTCAATGTTTCCAAACTGCTCCAAATAAATGTGTAACTCCATGAGCATTTCATATTTGATATACACTTTCCTTTGCCAATTTACAAGCTTCAGTTACTGCCTTCAGCTCTGCTAATTGGGCAGTACATAGCTAAGGACAGTGTTCAGCCTTTTCTACCTCAATAACATCTCCATTTTCTTTCCTCACCACTGCACATCCTGCATGGTTCCCCAAGTGATCCCTAAAACAGGATCCATCAACAAAATTAGTCAACTCTGCTTCCAGAATTGGTGTAGACTCTAAATCAGGTCTTAACTTAGAGAATGCCAATGAACTGGCTATGCAATCATGTGGTTTTCCTTCAAACTGGAAAAGCAATACTTCTGCTGGATTAACTGTATTGCATCTCCTAAGAATCACATTTGAAAGTGACAACCCTTGTCATGGCACAGCACACATGAACCACAACGAAATTGGACCTCTGCATTTTACCCATGCAGCAGTGGGCAGCTATTGAAAGCGCCCGGGGAGCAGTGATGGGGATGATACCTTGCTCAAGGGTACCTCAGGGCAACCTATTGGGAAGGGGTTCGAACCCCTGATCCTCCGATCATGCGTCTGACACCCTAACCGCTAGGCCACTGCTGCCCTTTTGGAAATGTTAGCATTTCCAAATAAAACTAAGTAAAAAAACAAATAACACATTTGGAAATGTTAGCAAAAATTAAAACTGTAAACTCCTTGCTTGTGTTAACACAAATCTGCTGTTCTCAGAACTGAAGCCTTCTCATCAGCATAATGTTCTGCTGCTAAACCCTGATAGCATGGTGGCCTCCCCGAACCACTCCATCTACTTTAGTGCTATAATAAGCTATTGGCTGTTTCTTCCTTCCACTACATGTCTCTTGCATCAACACTGCTGATGCAAATCCATCACAGCGATTAGCAACAAACAAACAAAAAGGTTTTTCATAATCTGGTGTAGCTACACTGGTGCTGTCTGCATTTCCTGCTTTAGAGTTTCAAATGCCACATAAGCATCAGATGTCCATTTTAATGCTGCATTTACAGTCTTTGTTCCTGCTTTTGTTATCAATCCCCTCAACGGTGCAGTCTTGCATAATCCTAAATCCATTCTGCACTAAACCCTGTCATTCCTAGGAACGACATCATCTGTCCCACTGTCATTGGTTGTGGTGCTTTACTGATTCCTTCCAGCTGTGAAGGAGCTATTGCTTTTGTTCCATGTGCCACCAGTCGTGTATTCTACCTGTGGTTGGCAATATTGTAACTTTGCTTGTGACACCTTATGTCCCCCCTCAGCTAGTTTTCTGAGAATTTTAACAGAGTCTTGATGACATTGTTCTACTGTCGGGGAACACAAGATTAAATCATCAACACACTGTAGCATTGTGCTGTTTAGATCCAGTTCCTCTAGATCCTGTCTCAAAACTTGATTAAATATATGAGGGGAATGTTTGAATCCCTGTGGTAACCTTGTATAACTGTATTGCTTCCCCCTGTATGTGAATGCAAACAGATACCTGGACTCTTCTGCTATTGGAATTCTAAAAAATGCAGAACACAAATCTTTTACTGTAAAATACTTGGCATCTGGTGGAATGTTCATAAGCAATGTGTGTGGATTGGGCACTTCGGCTTGCCAATCTTCTACTGCTGCATTTACAGCCCTCAGATCGTGCACCAATCGCCACTTAGTTTTATCTGCCTTTTGTACTGGGAGTATAGGAGTGTTACATGGGCTTCTCATCTCTATCTGTACTCCTGCTTCTACTATTATAGTTCTTTCTATTCCCTGCTCAGCTTCTGGTTTTAAAGGATATTAAGCTCTCCTTGGTAATTGTACTCTAGGTTTCAATCTGATCTGAACTGGTTATTGAACTGATTTTACCAGTCCTCTTTTAACCATAGGTCCCAAATCCTTTGACTCATATCATATCAACACCCTTCATTTATTAGCAATGTCACATGTGGTCTTGCTCCTTCAACATCATACCACTTTTTGATGAACTCATTATCTTCCACTTGAAGAGCTGCTCCTTCTGTCCCTATCACCATTCTTCTAGCTTTAATGTTTACCTTTGTTCTTGCAGTCTTTCTAAGCCATTCCTCCTCCAACATCTCATCCTGCCTTTTATCATAAATCATAGAACAGTTATACTCTAATCTGGGGTCTCCTGCTTTTGGAGTCTGCGCTGAAATAAACTTTCCCCATAGACTCAATATTTCCTGAACTGGCTTTTCTATCTCTCCTAACCAGCACACATTAGTTTCCTTTCCTAATGTCACATTCACCTGAGCACTAACTGCCATTTCAACCACATATACTCCATCAGGTGTTCACCAAATCTGGAATCCCAACTGGCACAAAGCATTTCTCCTTAATAAATTGACTGGTGTTTGCACTGAGACTAAAATAGGTAAACTGATTGTTTTTCCTTGTACAGGCAATTGAACTGGAGCTGTTACTGGTATTAGCTGCATGTCCCAAGAATCCTACGGTCTTAACGAACTTTCCCAACCTGGGGAGGTTAGTAGTATAATTTGAATTTAGGCATGTATAACAAGCTCCTGTATCTATCATCATGGGTGTAGTTTTGCCATTCACCTGAACCTGCAGCACTGGTTCCTCGTCAGCTTCCCTGCTCGTCAATAAGAGCTGACCCTCCCCTGTAGGACCCTCTGGGCCTCCATTTTTTGTCCACCCCAGTAATTTACTGGGCCATTTTGATTTAAACCACTCCAGGCAGGGTTCTGATTCCCTCCTGTCCATGGATGTCCTAAATTTGGGTTTTGCTGTGATTGTTCTTGACTCATACTTTGAGGAGCCCGCCAGGCTGCTCCTCCCCACACTCCAGGTCCCTTCCATGGATTTACTGAACATCTCCTTGTAACGGTGGTGTGGTACCAGAGGGACGTCAGGTCCGAGCCAGGGGTTCAGAACAGAAGTTTATTAAACAAAGGAGGAAACACAAACAAACAAGAACTCAGACTGCAGTTACGACTGACTGACTGACTGACTGACTGACTGACTGACTGACTGACTGACTGACTGACTGACTGACTGAAACCACCATTACGTGCAGGCTTAGCCTATCTAATGAGCCGCGCTCTGTTCTGACTCATCGGGGCTTAAATAGTCAGCCCCAATGATGCACACCTGCCCGCAGGGGCTCAGGTGTGCTTAGTCAGAACAGAGCGCCCTCTAGCGTGCCCAAAACCCAACACACGTGACCGAGAGCGCCCTCTAGCGTGCCCAAAACCCAACACACGTGACAGAGAGCGCCCTCTAGCGTGCCCAAAACCCAACACACGTGACAGAACCCCCCCCCCAAGGGCGCGGCTCCCGAAGCGCCCGAACGCAGCCGAACCTCAGGGGGAAGGCAAAAACAACAACACAAAAGTCCCTAGTCGGGACACCTGGTCAGGTCCATACAAAAACAAAAAAAAACAAAGGGCCTCCGACCAGTCATGTCGGGCAGCTGGTGGTGGTGAGGGGAATCCCAGCAGTTCCGTCCATCCCTTGGACCGGTGCCTGCACTGGGTTCTGAAGTCCTTGGGGGCCTCACCTGACCCCGTGGAAAGCCTGGCCTCGACTGGACCTGAGAGGGAGCTACACAGAGACGTTACAGGGTTTACAGGGGAAGTCTTCTTCAATGAGTCTAAGCTCTGCTTACAACCCCTGTCAGTCGGGTTCCGCGCGTCGCTTCTCCCCGACTCTCTGGTGCCGACGTTCTGGTCCGTCTCCCTGAACTGATTCGTGCTGGTGTCTTTTGCCCTTTTCCTTGTCTGGGTCATACTTCCTGGTCGCTTGGGGCCCGGCGACGCAGTGTCCCAGCTTCTGGTTTCACGTTGAGGAGTTCCCCGTGGCTTCCTCCAAACGTCACCTTGTTTTGGGTTTGCTGAGTTGCGGGGGCGAGCCGATGCTAGGGGGTCTGAAGGCAGCTGCTCCCTTTCTGCATTCGTTACCCGTTTCTCCGCTGGACTGTTCTCCGGATGCTCTGTTTCGGCGTTTGCTCTCTGGTTTCCAGCAGGCACTAGTGTTGGAGAAGAGAGTAGAGATTCGATGAGGGCCAATTTACCTTCCATACTTCTGACCTGGTTTTCTAGCTCGGTGAGCTTGTTGGCCTCATGACGGGCCTCTCTCAGGTCAGTCTGCAGAGCGATGTTTTGGTCCTGCACCTGTCTCAGCTCTGTCCTGCACTGATGCAATTGCCCCTCCATTGTGGCTATTTTAGCCTCCAGCTTCTCCTGAGTGGTTGGAGTCTCAACTCTCCGTGTTTTCCAGCCTACGATCTGGTTTCTCTGTTCCTGTCTTCTCCCCAGTCCCTTTCTTTGGGAAACCCTCACAGCATGTCTCTTGAATCGAGGGACCTCTTTTTCCTTCCTCCGGTCCTTCGAGCCCGTGGCGTTCACCTGTGGCATGGCGGTTCCCTTGGTCAGCTGATGGTAGAGTCCTGTCAGCAACTCCTCCTGTTCAGCAAACCAAACATTACTGCAGCTGATCTGCTCACCTCCGAGGTGGGACCGGATTGTCCTCGCCTCTCTGTGCCACACGGCCCGATCCCTCACCGGCTCCACTCTGACTGACTTCTGCAAACACTTCGCAGCATGTGGACACCTCTGTCGAAGTCGAAGTCCCGGTCTCCGCCTTCCGAACCGCCTCTGACGACCACTCGTTGCCCAGCGCGGCCTCCTGAAGACAGATCCCCGCTGGTGCACTCTCCCAGCAGTCTGAACAATGACAGCAGCTTGGTTCATAGCGTTCATGTTTCTCCGCACTAAATAACCTCTAAAGGTGGCCTGGATGCGTATCGCTGACTTTTTCAACACCAGGAATCTTTCATGTTTGCTTTTGCCCCTGATGTAGGACCTAAAATATCTTTGAATGAAGATGGCTGATCTTATGGCCTGGTACTTTGTTACCTCCCTGTGTCTTCTGAACGCAGCCTGAATCAGGGAAGCGGCCTGATGGTGCAGGATCACAGCCCTTCTGACCCTCTGACCTCTGAAGCAGGCTTGCAGGAACATTGCAGCGGAGCGCAAGGTCAAAAACTCCTTTCTTTGTTTTCTGGCTTCACGTGTGGAACGATACCTCAGCTGGATTGCAACAACAGTCTGTTTGATGTATGAGTATCGTACCCGAGCACAGTGAGCCCTGTAAGCCCTTTGTATAACCGTGGCAGCCTGGTGCTTCAGTTTCAGAGTCTGTCTGGTCCTCATCCCTCGGAATGCAGCTTGTAGAACAACAACAGCCCCTTTTTTCTCCTTCAAAGACTTCATTTCTTGCCTCATACTCTTACTAGCTCTGTAATATCGCTGAACCGTCTTGGCTGCCCACAGTAGCTTCAGGTAGTACTTTCTGTTTATGTGTTTCCTCACCTGTGCCTGAATGGTTACAGCAGCCTCATGTTCAATTCTCCTTTGCACCCGAGCTTTCCTTTTAAACTTACCACTAACCTGGAGCTGCTCCTTCTCTGCTTTCTGTGTAGCAGATGGCTTCATGGAGCTGGTTTTGGGGGTCGACTTCTTGATGCCGCTTTCCTTGTTGCGAAGGGCTTCCTTGGTCGACTTCCCCGGTTGCGCGATGCAGGAAGTGGTCTCCACCCTCCTCCTGCTCTCTGCGTCCGGAACTGCCTTCTTTGCCATTGCCTCGCTTCTCTTGGTGCGGGTGGCCTTCTTTGCATTCCTCTTGGTGGACGCAGTGCAGTCGCTGTGAACACGGCAAGACGCGTTTGCTACCAACCTCTCGTGGTGCTTCGCGTTGGCCGTGTTCCCGCTATCAGCTGCGCGCGGCGCGTTTTCCGCTGGCGGACTGTGGTTGCTGGCGCGGTGCGGCGCGGGGGACGCCGTGCTGTCGCGGTGCGGCGCGGGGGACGCCGTGCTGTCGCGGTGCGGCGCGCTGAGCTTCGTGCTGTCGCGGTGCGGTGCGCTGAGCTTCGTGCTGTCGCGGTGCGGCGCGCTGAGCTTCGTGCTGTCGCGGTGCGGCGCGCTGAGCTTCGTGCTGTCGCGGTGCGGCGCGCTGAGCTTCGTGCTGTCGCGGTGCGGAGCGCTGAGCTTCGTGCTGTCGCGGTGACCTCCGCAGATTTACGCGGCCGTTCCCCGCTTATCAGCAGCGCCGAGGCGCGTTCTCCGCTGGCGACTGCGGTTGCTGGCGCGACGGGCGCCTCGACGCTGAGTCACCAGGCTGAACTGCGACGTGCAGTTACCTGCGGTCACAAGTGAGCTGCTTGGGCGACACGACGCCAGGCTCACAAGAGCCGCTTGGCGACACGGAGACGCCGTGCCTCGCGGGAGGTCTGGAAAAGTCGCCCCTGTCTCCCAGGACTTATCAGTTGCAGGGACTGTTTCCACAGCATTGGCTGTCGCTTCACAACACGCACTCCATATCGCCATCGTGGTCGCGACGCCCAGGTACGGCGGCTCATTCTGGTAACGGTGGTGTGGTACAGAGGGACGCTAGTCCGAAAGCCAGGGGTTCAGAACAGAAGTTTACGCTAAACAAAGGAGGAACACAAACAAACAACCGTGACTGCAGCTACGCACTGACTGACTGACTGACCGACTGACTGACGACGACGCATCGACTGACTGACTGACTGACTGAAACCACCATTACGCAGGCTTAGTCGCGACACACAGCCGCCGTTTCTGACTCATCGGGCTAAATAGCGTCAGCCCCAATGATGTATCAACTCCGATCAAGAGGCTCAGGTGTGCTTAGTCAGAACAGAGCCGCCTCTAGCGCGCCCAAACCCAACACACGTGGACTCGAGAGCGCCTCTAGCGTGCTCAAACCCAACACGTGACAGAGAGCGCTTCTCTAGCGTGCCTAAAACCCACAGACACTATATTCCTCTTCTGGTGTGTCCTGCTTGTCCACATCCCCAACACACTCCAGATGGACATTGAGGCTGTCGCTGCTATTATCTGCCTCTGGATTTCTGCTTGGTCCACTCCCACCAGGCTGTGCGTACACATTGATCCTTCAATGACAGGATACTGTCCAGCATAAAAAGGAGGAGTATCATACATCTTCATATTCTTCTCTGTTTCTTCTTTTCTCTCCTGTCTTCCTTTTCTGGCTTTTTGGAAATCCTCTTCTGCTTTTTCCTTGAACAATTTTAAAATTTCTAATTCATCTTGTTGCTTTGTTTGCCTCAAAAGTGCTATATTCATATGTGCTCTTCTGCTGACTATTTAGTGCTTTAAATCCTTGGTACGTTTAGCCCACTTTTGACTCATCTTCAGGATTTTATCCTTTATTAAGGAGTTCTTTTCACACATCTTCTCCACAGGGGATTTCAATCTACTCTCATTCAAGGGCCTTTTCTTTTATCCTCTTTTTTCCTTCTTTTCTATTTATTAATTACTTAATAATTTATTAGTGATGCTTTTATCTTGCAATTGATTCTTTATGATCTGCACCTCTGCAGCAACATTTTCGCACTTCAGTCAACCTTTTATTAGAAGAAGCTCTGGGCGTTGGGCCAATTTTTGTTCACTGCCTCATAGACCTCACCCTCTAATGGATTGATGACAATGTTCCTCTTGCTTTTGTTTTCTTTGCTCTAATTCTGCTTCCAATTGTTAGAAAAATATACAAAAATCACTTCAGACTTGACTCATCCAGGGTGCCCCCGCCTCGGCCCCAGTGCTGGGTTGACACCTGCACGCTCGCACCTGCTTTGGGACAGCGGTAAGATAATGGATGGCGTTTAATGGACTTCATCTTATACGCCTTTTAGTTAAATTCACACATCACCCATATGCGCGCACACTCAAATACACTTCTACACACACTCCCCTTAACGCCTCTCACACTGACCATCAGACACACTAACCAGAACTGCAGTTATACACAGACGTCTCACATACACATAGTAGCTAGTGATCACACTCTCTCTCTCTCTCTCTCTCTATATATAGTATATATATATATATATATATATATATATATATATATATTATATATATATATATATATATATATATATAAATAACCTTGCTGTCCGGCCTGTTGTGAAATGTACTGCTGATTTCACAATGCAACTGCCACAAGAGTTTATCATATATATATAGTATATATATACAGTGATAGATTGATAGATTTGATTTTGATTTTTCTTTTGTTCGCTCACTTTGCATTTTGTAAATTGACAAAAATAAACAGTCATTATTTATATTTCTGAAAGCATTCTTTGTTTACAGCATTTTTTCAAACTTGCCTAAAACTTTTGCACAGTACTGTATATATATTTATATAGATATACAAATCTTGCTCCTTTCAGTTTTCTATGGATAAACTTTAGATACACCAATTAGTCACTCAGAACTTAATGAAAATGTACAATGCAAAACACAAGTTTGGACGTAAACCTTGCCGTCCGGTCTATTGTGAGGGACATGTACAGCTGACCTCATAATGCGACTGCCACAAGAGTTTGTCTTAAGACAGAGACACACATCAACTTTGCATAGCAATACCGTTCCTGTTTCATCCTCAAACAAACAGCAAAGGTCAATACGATCTTTCAACTCCTTGATCTCAAAACGACTGCCATGTATCCTTGCCGCCTATCAGACCCACCGTCAATGCCCCCTCAGGAATTTCAGAAGAAAGTCAGATTCGTCAACCTACTTTACTCAGAGTCTGCATATTCACCAAGAGCTACCAGCCATGGGCTGCACAATACCTGTCCGAGATCTCTCAGGCTTTTACCAGCGCTCCACGTGACCCGTAACACATTACAGGCTCTAAAAGCTGACTGCCCTAACAGGGTCAAACCAACACTGGCACATGTGCTCAGATTCTACTATTTACAGTTGGACCACAGCCCCATCTCTTTGACTTCAGCAGAAAACCTTCTCAGAGTGGATTTCACCCTCTCACTCTATCACTCCACGATTCCAATTTGAGGAGTATAATGTATTTATTTATGAAATACTCATTTACTATCTTTTGTAATGAACACAAATATTCAATAAATTTCTTTCTTGGAGAGGTGCACAGATCTCCTAGTGGCCCAGGTCCCCCCTCTGCTGGTCTGTAACACAGAACCTAAACTGAACTAAAAGGCAGTGAAATCTGAAAAAATGCTTACCTTTTAATGTTCTGTGCCAGATCAGCAGTGGCCCCGAGGAGCAGCGCCAAACCAGGAGCCCGTGCGGCCTCTTTTCAATCCTGCCGACAACACCAAATTAAAATGTCATGGAAAATTGAAGTGTGAGCCTAAATCGGAAACTTTTTCTAAGCCAGAAATCAAACGAAATCAGAGAGATGCAGCACGAGCACTTTACTGAACAGTTTCCGCAGGCATAGTCAACCTCAGACTTTAAATACATGTCAAACACGTTTGTTCGCCTTTAAAATTTACATAAATCCATCCCATTAATAGTTTTCCACCAATAATATTCAATACTGTCATGATTAACGCCTCTGTTTCCCTGTCTTTACCACTTCAACAACAATAGACAAAGGTCTTTTCACCAATGACTCCCTGTTTTATCTGCTACCAGTGTTTCAAGGTTGCTTCCCATCCCATCGAATTTTTAATGAAAAAATGTTTGCAGGTTGCTGCTGGCTGTCTTCTGGCTGTCTTCTGGGGTCAGATATAGTTCAACAAACTCTGTAAACTCAGTAGTATAAGGTACTGTAAGACAGGAACAAAAGTAAAGGAATTTTTACTATAAACCATGCTTCTTTACTGGGGAATGGTTTGAATCTGTCACAGAAGGTGTCGCTCTGCTCTGACTGGACACACCTGCTGTCTCATTCTTTCTTCTTCTTTTTTTTTTTTTCGGCTGCTCCCGTTTAGGGGTCGCCACAGTGGATCAACTGTTTCCATTTCTTCCGGTCCTCTGCATCTTCCTGCTTCAAACCGACCACCTGCATGTTCTCTCTCACCACGTCCACAAACCTCTTCTTTGGTCTTCCTCTTCTCCTCTTTCCTGGCAGCTCCATCTTCAACATCCTCCTTCCAATATAATCCTCATCTCTTCTCTGTACATGTCCAAACCAATGCAACCTTGCTTCTCTAACTTTGTCTCCAAGACGTCTAACCTGAGCTGTCCCTCTAATATACTCATTTCTAATCCTGTCCATCCTCGTCACACCCAACAAAAATCTAAGCCACTTTAACTCTGACACCTCCAGTTCTGCCTCCTGTCTTTTTTGTCAGTGCCACCGTCTCCAACCTGTACAACATAGCTGGTCTCACTACTGTCCTGTAAACCTACCCTTTTACTCTAGCTGGTACGCGTCTGTCACAAATCACTCCAGCCACTCTTCTCCACCCATTCCAACCTGCCTGCACTCTCTTCTTCACCTCTCTTCCACACTCGCCGTTACACTGAACTATTGATCCCAAGTATTTAAACCCTTCCACCTTTGTTACCGCCACTCCCTGCATCCTAACCACTCCATTTTCCTCCCTTTCATTCACACTCATGTATTCTGTCTTTGCCCTACTCACTTTCATTCCTCTCCTCTCCAGAGCAAATCTCCATCTCTCCAGGTTCCCCTCAAGCTGCTCCCTACTCTCACTATAGACCACAATATCATCAGCAAACATCCACAGAGACTCCTGTTTAACCTCGTCCATCACCCTGTCCATTACTATTGCAAACAAGATTGGGCTCAGTGCTGATCCTTGATGTAATCCAACCTCTACCTTAAATGCATTCGTCACTCCCACTGCAGATCTCACCAATGTTACACTGCTATCACACATATCCTGAACTACTCTCACATACTTCTCTGTAACACCAGACTTCCTCATACAAAACCACAACTCCTCTCTAGGCACCCTGTCATATGCTTTCTCCAAGATCCCAAAGGCACGATGCAGCTCCTTCTGCCCTTCTCTGTTCTTCTCCATCAACACCCTCAGAGCAAACATTGCATCTGTAGTGTTCTTTCCCGGCAAAAAACCATACTGCTGTTCACTAATCCTCACCTCTTTTCTTAACCTAGCTTCCACTACTCTTTCCCATAACTTCACAGCCACTGGTGTGGCTGATCACCTTTATCCCTCTATAGTTACTACAGCTCTGTGCATCACCCTTATTCTTGAACTCTACCTTTACCAGTCATGCTGCCAACATTCAAAGTCCCTACCCTCACTTCCTCTCTTCTCCTCCCTCTGGACATGCCTTCCTCCTCTTCTTCTTCTTCTCCTTTGGCCAACAGTAGTCCAATTTCCACCAGCACCCTGTAGGCTAACAGTACTGGTGGCTGTCGTTGTTAACTCGGGCCTTGACCGATTCGGAATGGAATTCTGCATCGTTGTCCGTATATTGGCTTGGCAAAGTTTTACACCGGATACCATCCCCATTTACCCGGGCTTGGGACTGGCACAAGGAAATACACTGGCTTGTGCATTCCTAGTGGCTGGGTTTACTACAGCTCTGTGCATCACCCTTATTCTTGAAGATCGGTACCAGTACACTTCGTCTCCACTGCTCAGGCATCTTCTCACTTTGCAAGATTGTGTTAAACAATCTGGTCAGAAACTCAACTGCCATCTCCCCTAAACATCTCCATGCTTCCACTGGTATGTCATTTCCTATTTGCCTTTTCATTCTTCATCCTCTTCATCACTGCCCTTACTTCCATCTTGTGTATTTGCTGTACTTCCTGGTTCACTCTTCTCACATCATCCAGTCATCTCTCTCTCTCATTTTCTTCATTCATCAGCCCCTCAAAGTACTCCTTCCATCTGCTCAATACGCTCTGTTCACCTGTGAGTATGTTTCCATTTCTATCTTTAATTGCCCTGACCTGCTGCACATCTTTCCCAGATCTGTCTCTCTGTCTACCCAATTGGTAAAGGTCCTTTTCTCCCTCTTTACTGTACAACCTCTCTTAAAATTCACTAAACACCTTATCTTTGGCCTTCACCACTGCTTTCTTCACCCTGCGGTTCATCTCCTTGTACACCTGTCTACTTTCTTCATCTCTCTGACTGTCCCACGTCTTCTTTGCCGCCCTCTTCTTTTGAATACAATCCTGTACTTCTTGGTTCCACTGTCAGGTTTCCTTATCCTCCTTCTTCCTTCCAGATGTCACACCAAGTACATTTCTAGCCATCTGCCTTATCACTTCTGCAGTAGTTGCCCAGCAATCCGGTAGCTGTTCAACACCTCCCAGTGCCCGTGTTAACTCCTGCCTGAATTCCACCTTGCAGTCCTCCTCCTTCAGCTTCCACCACTTGATCCTCGACTCTGCCCTCACTTTCCTCCTCTTCTTGACCTCCAAGGTCATCCTACAGACAACCATCTTATGCTGTTTAGCTGCACTTTCCTCTGTCACTACTTTGCAGTCTCCGATCTCTTTCAGACTGACCCTCCTGCAAAGAATATAATCCACCTGTGAGCATCTTCCTCCACTCTTATATGTCACCCTGTGCTCCTCCCTCTTCTTAAAATAAGTTTTAACTGCAGCCATTTCCATCCTTTTTGCAAAATCTACAACCATCTGACCTTCAGCATTCCTCTCCTTGACACCATGACTACCCATCACCTCTGTTCCCTTCACCAACATGACCATTAAAATCTGCACCAATCATCACATTCTCTCCCCTGTGTACACTCTTTATCACTTCATCTAACTCACTCCAGAATTTTTCCTTCTCTTCCATTCACAACCAACTTGTGGAGCATAAGCACTAACAACATTCATTATCATACGTTCAACTTCAGCTTCAAATTTATCACCTTTCCTGACACCCTCTTCACTTCCAAAACACTCTCCACATACTCTTCCTTTAGGATAACACCTACCCCATTCCTCCTTCTATCCACACCATGGTAGAACAGTTTAAACCCTCCTCCAAAACAACTGGCCTTACTTCCCTTCCATCTAGTCTCTTGCAGACACAAAATGTCAACCTTCCTTCTCTCCATCATATCAGCTAATTCTCTACCTTCACCAGCCATGCTGCCAACATTCAAAGTCCCTACCATCACTTCCACTCTTCTCCCCTTCTTTCTCTCTTTCTCCATCTGGATATGCCTTCCTCCTCTTCTTTTTCTTCTTCTCCTTTGGCCAACAGTAGTCCAATTTCCACCAGCACCCTGTAGGCTAACAGCACTGGTGGTGGTCGTTGTTAACCCGGGCCTCGACCGATCCGGTATGGAATTCTGTATCGTTGTCCACATATTGATTTGGCAAAGTTTTACACCGGATGCCCTTCCTGACGTAACCCTACCCATTTTCCCGGGCTTGGGACCGGCATGAAGAAATACACTGGCTTGTGCATCCCTAGTGGCTGGGTTACACACCTGCCATCTCATGAAGGATCACAATGAGTCAGAGCAAAGCGTCAGTTATTCTTCGTGTTATTCACACATGTGCGGGTGCATCTATGTTCCATCCATTATCTGCCGCTTGTCCCAAACGGGGTCGCGGGGGAGTGCTGGTGTCCAACCCAGCGCACACTGGGCGAGGACGGGGGATGCACCCTGGACAGGTCGCCAGCCGCATCTATGTTCTTTATGTTAAATAAAGTAAAGTCACAGATCCCTGGCTCCGCTTTTACATGCTACCCACAACATCCCAGCATGACAGAATTTTAAATATCATGAGCAACGAGTGTGGTTATCTACTGATGCACTTGTGTTGAGAATATGAATGAAATTAATCAAATATGCACTCAATATTTTATGGTGTATTAAATACACCTATATAAAGAAATATTTCCAATTTAATGGTTAAGAAAGTATGTTCATTCAATTATTTATTTTAAAGCTTCTGTACTTTGTATCTTACATTTGCACTGACTTCACTTACTAACCTGTTTTCCATTTCCAGCATTTCCGATGCTGACTATAAACCATCACACATGCCCCACATCCTAATTTAATTAAGCCTTCCCCACACTTAAATCCTGGCAAGGTCTTCTTTTGTTTAAATGCTTCTAAGTGTCAGAACATGTACCACTATCCTGATTTTCCCCTTCAAGGAAGAAATGAGTTTTTCAAGAAATAGAAACTGAAAGTCAAATTACTTTTGTTCTGCAGCATCACAGCAGCATTCACAGCAATGACTCAGGCTTCAAGAAACTACCAGCACAGATGCTTCTGCTGAGAGGACAGCCCGAGCATCATAGCACTGCTGTAGATAAAAATCAAGTAATAAAATTTCTTGTGTGGCATTTTACTATTTTGTCTGCAGAGGCAAAAAAAACATATAGGCCAGGATCATCTTACTGCTCCAGGTATCTAATCTTCTCTTACTCAATGTAATTATTGAGTCATCCTTATAAAATAACAAGTCCTGGGCATTAACGGCTATTGCATAAAAATATACGAAACATGTATAGTATAGTATATGAATATAGTATTCTCATTTGTGGTGCTCTCATTTATGGTTTGCCATCGTGGATTGCCTTTCTGTATGTCTTCCGTCCTCTGCATCTTCCTTCTTTAAATCAGCTGCCTACATGTCCTCTTTTATCCCATTCATAAACCTCCCGTTTGGCATTCTTCTCCTTTTTCCTGGCAGCTAATTGGTATAGGTTCTTTTGTCCCCCTTTAGTATCCATCTCATACATCTCATACAAATCACCTTAACCATTATTTCGAGCCTTCACCACTTCTTTCTTCACTCTGCTGTTCATCTCCTTAAACTCCTGTCTACTTTAATCATCTTTCTGACTACCCCACTTAAACTTCCCCATTCTAGCTTTTGCCCTTACCGTTTTTTCAGTAGTTGCCCAGCAATCCGGTAGCTGTTCAACACCTCCCAGTGCACTTTGCAGTCCTCCTCCTTCAGCTTCCACCACTTGATCCTCGACTCTGCCCTCACTTTCCTCCTCTTCTTGACCTCCAAGGTCATCCTACAGACCACCATCCTATGCTGTTTAGCTACACTCTCCCCTGTCACTACTTTGCAGTCTCCAATCTCCTTCAGACTGACCCTCCTGCAAAGAATATAATCCACCTGTGAGCATCTTCTTCCTCCACTCTTAAATGTCACCCTGTGCTCCTCCCTCTTCTTAAAATAAGTATTAACTACAGCCATTTCCATCCTTTTTGCAAAATTTACAACCATCTGACCTTCAGCATTCCTCGCCTTGACACCATGACTACCCATCACCTCCTCATCACCTCTGTTCACTTCACCAACATGACCATTAAAATCTGCTCTCCTGTCTACTTTAATCATCTTTCTGACTACGTCATTTAAACTTCCCCATTCTAGCTTTCACCCTTACCACTTTTTCAGTAGTTGCCCAGCAATCTGGTAAATCCTCTTTACCCCCAGTGCCTGTGAATCTGCCTCTGCTTCATCTGCTTGACCTCCAAGGTCTTCCTACAGACCCCCATTCTATGCTATTTAGCTATGTTCTCCCAGTCACAATTTTGCAGAGGTAGCTACGATTTTGCAGACTTGGACCCATTATTGGAAAGTCTAGGGTTTGAATCCTGGACATGTAGGCTGCCCTGAGGTACCCTGGTACTCTGGATATGGCTGCCCCTTTGCACAGTTTGTGTGGGTTAAATGCAGAGGATGCATTTTGTTGTGGTTCACTGTGAGCTGTGCTGTGTTTCACAAGGACAAATAGTATTAAAAAACTCTGCTTTTACTTTCACTTTCTCTTGAAAGTATAAAAGCTGCCCACCACAGACTCACTGAGGCAGAGCTGCAACATCCACTGCATCAGCTTCTGGGAACAGCTACTGAGGTAAGACTACTTCAGAGCATAGAGGGACAAGAAACAGACTGGAAGCAGCAAATCACAAAAGCAGATCTTTTCTTTCAGTCTGAAAATGAAAAAAAATCTAATTTATCTTTTTTTTTCATTAATTCCATTGGTTTGTTGAGGCAACTCTATAGGTGGTTGGTATTATGGTATTGTGTTGTTTGCTTAAATCTACCAATCTTCTTTTGGTTTATAGCACTGATTCAGAGATTTTTGGTTTTCATCATCAATATAGAGTACTACCAGAGAATGCAAAATATTGTGACTCGGGTAGGTATGAAGTATTTATGAATTGATCACGTGGTATTCAGTGTTTCACAGCGTAACCATTAAACTGTTTGGTTGATCTTCTGATGGCAGTGATGGTGCTGAGAGGGTTGACAAGTTTCAATAGCACATTGTCTTCTGTTGATGGGTCAAAGAGAGTCAACTGTGTGACAGTAATGCACAATGATTATAAAAATTTTAATTTGAATGAATTAAATAATCATAAATAGGACACAGCTTTGTAGACACCTGTTAGATTTACCTTTATTTTATATTTCTATGATTTAAAAAAGAATAATAATTG
The DNA here is from genome assembly GCA_017165825.1 of Hepsetus odoe. Taxonomy (NCBI): domain Eukaryota; kingdom Metazoa; phylum Chordata; class Actinopteri; order Characiformes; family Hepsetidae; genus Hepsetus; species Hepsetus odoe. The sequence continues at coordinate 5,659,195 of CM029386.1, forward strand.
TTTTTCCATTTCCAGTGAAACCAAGAGGAATCCTCAATAAAACTATAATGGGAGGAAAGCAATCTTCAGGTTGGTGTTTTTGGTTTTCTTATGTAAATAATGATGTAACATCTAACTATACCTGTAATCTCATGGAATTATAACATTCCATAACTGGGTACTAAATAAAAAATTGTGCAACTAAGTATTTTGCAGATATATAATTCTTCATCAGCGAAAGGAAAATTGCATTCTATTGCTATTATTCCTTTTGAACAGAGCTCCCAGAACCATGGAGGAACATAGATTGGAAGTAAGTAATGCTTATTTAATGTTAAATTATGTTTTCTGATGTCAATAATAAAATGTTGCTTTTCTTAGTGGAAGAGGTAAACTTGAGGGAATGCTGAGAGATTTTAAAATCCAAAGTACAGAGCTCAGCCATCTCCGAATTCTTCTGCACGGACAAGTCGGTGTGGGGAAGTCCTGCTTCATCAACTCAGCTAACAGCGCTTTCCAACATATGGTTAAAAAATTAGCTGGAGAGGCGTCAGGTGCAAACAAAAGTTTCACAAAACGAGTGAGTATCTTCTTCAGGCCCAAAAACAAATAATTAGAAATGAACACTTCAGTATCCCAGGTGTCTGTATGTGTTGTTTATTTTGTACAAGAAATGTTCAGATTTAGGTCTTACCAAAAATACTTCCAGCATCTACACCTGCTTTGAGCTAAATTAGAGCATCTTGCTACTGTATCATGCTTAGTTTTTGAAATCTAGGAGCCATGAAAATTGTAATGAAAATGACTTCCTATTTTGAATGTTCTGTGTTTTGAGTTTTGAATTGAGGCAATTTCTCTTCCTGTCCAGTACAAAACCTACAGGTTCAAAAATGGAAATGTTGGCTTTTTACCATTTGTCATGAATGATGTCATGGGCCTTGAAGATAATGATGGAATCCAAGCTGATGATGTCATTACTGCAATGTTGGGTCATGTGAAAGAAGGATATGAGGTTATAATAAAATGATAATGGATATTGTCATTTTTTTAGCAAAAATCTTTAGTTTTGTTATTTTTTACAGTTCATTTGTAATTTAATTTCTTGAGTTTTTGTGAGTTGTCATGAATCACCTACCGCATGGATAAATGTGTTTTTGCCCCTGTTTCCAGTTTAATCCTGCAACTTCTCTGACCGAAGGAGACTTTTACTATGAAAGCAACCCCAGTCCTGATGATATGGTTCACTGTTTGTTAACTGTTGTATCAGCAAACAGCATCTCACTAATGGATTCGACTGTTATCAACAAGATTAAAACTGTTCGAGAACATGCCAACGACATTGGTGAGTGGTTACACTGTGTTTTGCAGTATAAACAGTATAAAACTCTACATTTTCCTTTTCCCCATAGTTCTTGACTTGTTAAACAAAAAACAAAAGATGATAAACTGTAATACCTGCAGTAGAGTATGGTGGAATTATGTTTCCTTACTAATGGTACAGTGGTGAAAGTGAAAGTGACTATTTGTCATTGTGAAACACAAAACAGCACACAGTGAACAGAAACAAAATACAACCTCTGCTTTTCAACCATACACACATGTGCAACAGTTTGCAGCTACTTATAGGGCCCAGGGTACAGTGATGGGGATGGTTCCTTGCTCAAGGTTACCTCAGGGCAACCTACTGGTCTGGAATTCAATCTCATGACCTTCCAATCCTGGGGAAGGTCCCTTGTTCCCTTGAGGATATAACCCCATTTAGGCAAGAAGTTCCATCCCAGTGACTGTTTATTCCCTTTCTATCTGCATTGGTATCTGTAGCCATTTATACAGTTTGAAAAAAGGAACGATTGATGAATGTGAAAAAATAAATGGTTGTGTGTATGGCAGGCATTCCTCAAATAGTTCTCTTGACAAAGATTGATGAAGTCTGCCCACTGGTGAAAGATGACCTGAGAAAGATCTACAAAAGCAAGAAAATTTATGAAAAGGTGAGGCTCTGAAATTTTGTTCACAGTGTTGATGATTGGAACCACACACAACTACAAAAGAGTTGTAAAGCTAAATTGCAGGAATATAAAAAATTAACCCAAGGTATTGTAAGCCCAAAGGTCATTCTATTGATATGAAAGTTAGTAAAGCAACACTGTGAACTTAGTGGACATGTAAGGATTCAATGATCATTTTGGGTCATGGACACCTTGTTCCTTGTACTGTCCTGTAGTTTCTCAATATGATGCTCTTTACACCAGACATGCTATTGGAATTGTGGTTAATTACATAAGCTTTGTTGTATATGCTGATCTCTTTTTGTTTCCCTCTGTATGTGTGTGTCCAGGTCAAGGAGTGCTCTAATGTGACAGGAGCTCCTATGAAGTGCATCTTCCCAGTGAAGAACTATTTTGAAGAATCTGAAACAAATGACCATAATGACATTGTTATTATGTTGGCATTATGGAACATTATAGATGCTGCCAATGACTATGTTGGCTCTCTGTAACTCAAATCAAACATTAAATTCAACCATTCAACTTGTCAAGAAATGTAACCACTTAAGTTACAAAAAGTAATTTTATTTATTTGTATATATTATTTATTATTTATTTTTAATTTATAACTGAGATGTTGTAACAAGTGGAATTATGAGGTTTATCCACACAAAAATTGTGTACTTCTTGCCAGGTGATAAAAAGAAATAAATAATGACTGAGAGAGTGAAGTGCCACCTGTCTGACTCAATTTGCATAAACATTGCCTTGCAAAAGCATTGAAGCTTTTAATGCATTTAAAATCTAGTACATTTCACCACCGGTGTATTTATTAACCTATATATACAGTTCTGTGCAAAAGTTTTAGGCAGGTGTGGAAAAAATACTGTAAACAAAGAATGCTTTCAGAAATATAAATAATGACTGTTTATTTTTATCAATTTACAAAATGCAAAGTGAGCGAACAAAAGAAAAATCTAAATCAAATCAATATTTGGTGTTACTACCTTTTGCCTTCAAACCAGCATCAGTTCTTCGGGCCCCCACAGAGCCCTGATCTCAACATCATCCAGTGTGTCTGGATTACATGAAGAGACAGAAGGATGTGAGGAAGCCTACATCCACAGAAGATCTGTGCTTAGTTCTCCAAGATGTTTGGAACAATCTACCGGCCGAGTTCCTTCAAAAACTGTGTGCAAGTGTACCTAGATGAATTGATGCTGTTTTGAAGGCAAAGGGTGGTCACACCAAATATTGATTTGATTTAGATTTCTCTTTTGTTCATTCACTGCATTTTGTTGATTTATGAAAATAAATGATTAACACTTCCATTTTTAAAAGCGTTCTTTGTTTAAAATCACTTTATGCTCTGTATTGATTTAATCCCACAACGTTTAGCTTCCTTGTAGACAAACATTTAGATTTACTCCATAAAAATATTAACTTTAAAAGTTTAGATTTATTAGTTTATTAGAAGCGTTTTTTTTTACATTCTATATGGGCAAATAGAAATATTAAAGGATTACTTATTTTACAAACCCAGAGGAATGGGGAATCAGTAAAAATGCACTCACAGTGAAAAAATTCTGTTTTGTTATTTAACACATCCCTACACCCCTCTCACAACACAAAAACAACCCCCTCTCATGGTTGTAAAATTTTTGCAATGCGCAATTGACATTAATAGAACATTTTGTTGTGACATGTAGACAGTTAATTATTTTGGTCTTAAAAGAAGATTATATTTGGATTAGCAAATTTTGTGGTCCCATAGAAAGCAAAAGCTAGTTCCAAATTAATTTGTTGGTACAATTTGGTTGTTGCACAAAAATGACAAGCATAGTCTCTATTGCAAGTTCCTAAAGCCCTTATATGTGTAAACATTGGCAAGACTTTAATTGGCAATAAAGGTGTCTGAGGCTTCTAGACCTTAAGTTTTAAATTTTCAGTTTTAAAGTTGTTGGTGGTGGTGGAATTTTGACCAAAAGCTCATAATTTATCAAAGAAAATGAATCAAAACACACAATTTCAAATTCAGCCCTTTTGTTGAGGGTCTCTTTACTTCTAGTTCCCAACCCTTAGTTTGAAAGCTAATTACACAAAGAAAAAAAAAAGTAACTATGTGCTTATGTGCAAGATCACATATGAGGAAGTTATGTTACTGCAGGGTATGACACATGTATTAGAAGGAGAGTGTGACTGAACTCTGATGAACACTGGAAGGTTTTTTGACACTCTTGGCAGAGAAAAACCACTTCAGGTGACACTCCTTCGGCAAAAACAGGTAACTAAGGAAATATTATGGTTATAATATTTAGAATATTATTTATAACCTTATTTTCCTTACCAGCTCATCACACTGAAAATGCATAAAATGTGTGTGTGTGTGTGTGTGTGTGTGTGTGTGTGTGTGTGTGTGTGTGTGTGTGTGTGTGTGTGTGTGTGTGTGTGTGTGTGTGTGGTGTGTGGTGGTCTGGTGGTAGGGTACTTGCCTATGGACCTATGGCTCAAGAGGTTTGAATCCCACCTCTGGCACTACCACCACTGGGTCCCTGAGCAAGACCCTTAACCCTGAGTTGCTCCAGGGGGGGACTGTCCCTGTAATTAGGACATGGAAGTCGCTCTGGATAAGAGCGTCTGCTAAATGCCGTAAATGTAGATGTAAATGTGAGTGTGTGTGTGCCTGCCTGGCCATAGACTAGTCACCTTTCCAGAATGTTTCATTCACCCATTGAGCTCTCGGACAGACTCAAGTAAAGCACATGACCTTGATTGTGATAAACAGCTTTTGTATAAAACAGCAAAAAATTCATCTGTTATCTTACATGTAAACATCTGTGATCTAGTCATGCAAATGTTTCAAGTTACAATAGACAGTGAGTAAGTGTCAGTATTGAGAAATAGAGAGCACTATATTGCTACTGACATTTAAAAAAAATTGTTGTAGTGTTTCCAGCTAGTGTTGCATGCATAGCATACATGAACCAATATTGGCTTTTACTGTCTGCTAAATGAAACTAGGGGCATTCCAGCAGTTAAGTTGGTTATTAGTATTATTATTTTTGAAAATTAAATGCTACGAACATTCAAAACTCACTAGTTTCAAACTTCTATAAACAACTTAAAATAAGGCTAACAAACTACAAACTGACTTATTTTCAAAGATTAATATTCCACATGGCACAGTGCTTGGCAATGTGTGTCTCTTTTCTTTCACAAGTCAAAGATGGGAAGTGAATCATCGAAACAAATATCAAACCCATCTGAAACATGGGGCAAGAGTCTCACAAATCCTTGGAGGCACATAGAGTGTAGGTAAGTTTATATAAAAGACATATGCATGAGATGAATCTTTAAGGCATTAAGACAACATTAAAACATTACTTAAATTCATTCATCTTATAGATCAGATATGGTTTATCTGCATAAATTGAGTTTTTTTTTAGCTTTTCAGTTTCTGATCACAGTTCCTCTGGACCTGGACAGTGAATGATGATATTGACATGTGTAAAATATTCACTGTTTAAAAAACAAGCAACACTTCTGTGTTTACTATTTATAGCAGCATCACATTCTCATCACACCTCCTTTTTGTCTCTGACCTGATCTTAGATTAACTAATGAGTTAATAGGGATGAATGCAGCCTTTTTATTTTGTCTTTCTTTATACAATTTCTACATTCTGACTTTAATAATTTTTCTTAGCCATGTAGAAGAGATACGACAGGACTTGGAAAGTTTACAGCCATTTTCTGGTGTCCTGAAAATTCTTCTGTATGGACCAATTGGTGCTGAAAAGTCATGCTTCATAAACTCTGTCCAGAGAAGTCTCTTAGGCCAAAATGCCAGTAGTACTTTGGAAAGCAAGGCACAAAATCAGGTGAGCTTCAGCTATTTGGAAAGTGATTAATGATTAGTGATTAATGACATTAATGATAATTTTGTTTATTTTGTTTTAGTGAGCTATTAACATCTTTAAAATGTCTTATTCTGTTAATATTATCAATGTCTGTGGACACAGCAAGATCTACTAAAGCATTCAGTCATCTCAGTTTTCCATAGACAGATTATTATCATTGTTGTTGGTTGTTTTTTGAAATGCAAAAAAAAATTAAAAATCATCGACCTAGTATATTTAATTATACAAAATTCAAGAATATGCTCATTTGCCAAATCACCTCATTTATATAGGATGGGTTCACTTTTGTGACTCCAAAACAGCTCCAAACCATTGAGGTATGGACTATAGCAGTAACTATAGTATATATATATTTATATATACTATAACTAAAATGGACTCAGCCAAAGTAGACAAAAAGGAGGTAGTGAGAGTGCTCAATGTTCAAGTTAGGACAAATCTTTAACACCCAGTAAGCAACTGCCACACCAGCAGTGGCTGCAAATCAGCAACACAGTTGCCTACTCCTTCCTTAAATGGTTAATTGGGGACCCTGGGCAATGTTGGTGGTTTGTCTTACAATATTCACTCATTTTTAAATATCAGCACTTTTCATCCTACTAGAATTTAGAAGGCAACTGGTTTCTTGTGATCCAGTGAAAGAACCCTAAATGAGTTGTTCTATGAATTTAACAATCAGTTCAGTGAATATTGAAGGATACCCTCAGTGCCATCCCCTAACCAGGGATTGACCCATCTCTTAATACAGTGCAACCCAGCTTCCCACCTGTCCTGTCAGGGAGGCCTGTATGCAGGAGGGTCATGCACCAAAGACCCATTTATCCAATTTCATTCAGCTCATTCAGAGCCTCCCGAGGTTCCTTTTAGGCAGTTTGTTTCAGCAGCATCACTGCTCTCCCTAATGTTGAATACAGGCCATTTCAGCTGCCCCAGGGAGGACTAGAAGGCCTAGAAGGCATTGTGTATGACCCGGTACTCCAGCTCCCAATACTGTACTCCCTATGTTGGAATGTGATCACAAGTCTCAACCATGTGCACACTTGCAGTGTTCCAGAACATTATTCTGCTGAAAGAGACCACTGACATTAGGCAGTACTGTTTAAAAGTCTACAATAGTGTTTACATCCCACAGTGCCATTTTAGAGATGCTCACCAGGTCATATAGTCATCACAGTTTGTTTCTTTTTTACACATGTATACAATTATTCATTTGTTCTACTTGTAATACATCAAAGCTAACACCAAGTGAATATTACATTCCTTTAAATTTCTTTTAAAAACATGTTTACCTTAATTCTTGCTAAATATATAATGTATAATGTATAGAAATGAAAATGATATCATGTATTATTATATGTTAGCTCACTGGACTGTATAGTGAAAGAAGGTTTGTAATTGTTTTTAGATCAAATCACACAGGTTGAAGAAGCGTGGAGGAGGATATTATCCTTTTGTTTTTACTGACGTCCCTGGACTTGAGGTGACTAAAGGAGCGAAGATTCAAACTGATGACCTCATTAGCACATTAGCGGGACATATTTTGGATGGCTACACTGTGGGTATCCACTTTTGTCCAGTTCATACACTGCTCAAAAATTAAAGGAACACTTTTAATCAGAATGTAGTATCAAGTGATTTAAACTTGTGGGATATTGATCTGGTCAGTTAAGTAGCAGAAGGGGTTGTTAATCAGTGTCGGCTGTTTTGGTGTTAATGAAATTAACAACAGGTGCAATAAAGGGACAATAATGAGACGGCCTCAAAGACAGGAATGGTTCTGTAAGTGGAGGCCACAGACATTATTTTCCTCCTCATCCTTTTTTGACTGCTTTTTAGTAGTTTTGCATTTGACTATGGTCAGTGTCATTACTGGTAGCATGAGGTGATACCTGGACCCTACAGAGGCTGCACAGGCAGTCTAACTCCACCAGGATGGCACATCATTTTATTTATTACCAGAAGGTTTGCTGTGTCTCCCAGCACAGTCTCAAGTGCATGGAGGAGATTCCAGGAGACTCTGAGAGCTGGACAGGGCCATCAGAGGTCCTTAACACATCAGCAGAACCTCCAAAGTGCAAGGAGAACACCAGAATTGGCATGCCCGGCACTGGCGCCTTGTACTTTTCACAGATGAGAGCAGGTTCACTCTGAGTTCATGAAAGACATGAAAACATGAAAAGACATGAAAGTGAATTTAATGCTGCCTGCAACATTGTTCAGCATGATCGGTTTGGTGGTGGGTCAGTGTTGGTCTGAGGAGGCAGATTCATGGAGGGACCACAGACCTGTGCAGGATATACAATGGCACCCTGACTGCCATTAGGTATCGGGATTAAATCTTTATACCCATTGTTAGACCCTCATGTGCCAAGAGTATGCAGGCAGTTCCTGGAGGATGAAGAAATTGACACCATTGACTGGCCTCCACACTCACCTGACCGAAATCCAGTAGAACATCTCTGGGGCATCATGTTTAGGTCCATCTGACGCCACAAGGTTGCACCTCAGACTGTCCAGGAGCTCTGTGATGCCCTGGTCAGGATCTGGGAGGAGAGGCATGCATTCAAGCATGTAGGGGCCATACAAACTATTGAGTACCATTCTGAGTTGCTGCAATGACATTTCAGCAACTTGGACCAGCCTGAGGGGCAGCGGTGACCTAGTGGTTAGGGCGTTGGCTGCATGCTCGGAGGATTGCGGTTCGAACCCCTTCCTAATAGGTTGCCCTGAGGTACCCTTGAGCAAGGTGCTGTCCTCTGTCTCGCTCCTCCCGGTGATGGGCTGGCGACCTGTCCAGGGTGTGTCCCCTGTCCTTCGCCCTGTGCGAGCTGTGTGACTGGACTAGCCTGCCGCATCAGTTATTCAGTTTAAATTTCTGGGTGACTTTGAATTGAGCCCTCTGTAGGTTGATAATTTTCATTTTCATCAAATGATGTGGCATCTTTTTGTTCCTAACACATTACCCATTCCATATCATTATGGATACCCAGCATGATTTTTTGTTCCAGTTGAGATCTGATGTGTTTTCAAAGTGCTCCTTTCATTTTTTTGGGCAGTGTAAAAATGATTATAATGGTATCAGCATGCAATGTATCCATAATTGTCACAGTAGATGGCGCTCTGCTCTGACTGTGCACATCTGGGCTCCTGATGGCACTGGTGTGCTTCATTGAGGGCTGGCTTGAGTTTTGTTTTGTTCATGATGGTTAATTGAACAAAGTCCAGTCACAGAATCCAGGCTTAGCGTTTACGTCCTACCCACTCCACCCCAGCATAAAATATTAGTTTGATATTTTAGGGAAATTGAGTGTGTAATACTTAGTAGATATAATAAAAGTGCATTGCAGTCCATGTAATTGTTTCACAATAGCAAAATTAGCCAGTTGTGTATTAACATTACACTGCAAACCCTATATAACCTCTAGTAAAAGTCAGCATGGCAGTATCGGATATTTTTGTTTTTATACTTTTCTAAAATATTTTTGTTTCCAGCATGGTTGTTTTTTTATCATGTATTCCATATAATACATTATTCTGAGTAATTATTTTCCAAAATACATTTAGGTATTGTTTCATAGATATTGTTTTCATGTTATTAGTTTCATCCTCTGGCAGCTATCACTAAGGACAACCCAAATCACAATCACAATCCAGGGCTGTGTGATAAAGTTCACTGTTTAGTGAGCATTATTCCTGCTGAATCCATCTCAATAATGGATAAAAAAGTGCTCAGCAAAATGAAGCTTGTTGAAGAGAAAGCCTCCAAAATGAGTAAGTTGTTTAAGCCTCTTTGATTATTGAGTTTGGTATGTGAAATTAAAATATTCTGAGTTTTGATTCTGATTCAGAGTGTTTGAGTTTCAAGATCATTAACTGTTATATAGATCTCATTTGTTTTTTGTATCTTTATTTTGCAGACATACTCAACATACACAACAGACTACATTTGTAGCATTTAGCAGACGCTCTTATCCAGAGCGACCTCCATGTCCTAACTAGCCATAGGTCCACAGGCAAGTACCCTACCACTAGACCACCACCATCCTATTATTATTAGCCCCCTCAGGAATTGTGGAACATTTTTCTAAACTTCTTCCTGATGTTTGCAGCATTGATGAAAGTTGATATAAGCAAACACTCACCAGTGCTATTTAGTAGCTTTTGGTACATTTTGTAATATAAAATACATTTTTAGGCTTTATATCAAATATAGCAAAAAATGGGATGGTCAAAAATATTATCTCCATGTAAATCTTTGCTTTCAAAACACACCTACAGTAATTAACCAATCAGCTTTGAAACAACACCTGCAGTCAATTGGCTTCCTAACAACATTCAATCAGCATAAAAAGACTCCAAGGAACAGGGCACTTGAACACATGAGAGGGACTACTGTTACTCACCATGCCAAAGACAAAGGAAATCAGTCTGGAGCTCAGAAAGAAGCTAGTAGAGGCTCATGATAAGGGGGAAGGCTACACTGCCATTTCCAAACGATTCACAGTGTCTAGAACTGCTGTATGTTGCATCATTGCCAAGTACAAGGAGACAAATTCTGTAAGAAACAAACCTGGCCGTGGCCGTAAGTGCAAGATTTCAAGAACTCTGGAGAGGAAAATAGTCAGAGATGTCAGCAAGGATCCCCAGACATCTGCCAAGATGATTGTTTCTGACCTGACCTCTTCTGGAGTTCATGTTTCAAGGAACACAGTTGTGAGGGCTCTTCATCATGGTGGGCTTCAGGGCCATCGTCCCAGAAGAACCCCTTTACTCAAAGAGCGGTAAAGATGAGTTTTGGAAGTCTGTGCTTTTGTCTGATGAGACTAAACTGGAACTGTCTGGGCACATGGATGTTGCTTATGTTTGGCGAAGAAAGGGAGAGGCCTTCAACCCTAGGAACACAGTTCTCACAGTTAAACATGGTGGTGGGAGCATCATGCTGTGGGGCTGTTTTGCAGCCTCAGGAACAGGGAGCCTTGTTTGGGTGCATGCCATCATGAAAAAAGAAAATTATGTTTTGAGGGAGAATATGCAGAAATCTGCTCGTAGTCTAGGCTTAGGTCGTCACTGGGTCTTCCAACAAAACAATGACCCAAAGCATACATTGAAATTAGTCCAACAGTTCCTCAAGGATACCAAAACCAAGATCCTGGAGTGTCCCGCACTGAGCCCAGAACTCAATCCTATTGAGAATCTGTGGCGGGTGCTCAAAGTGAATCTCCATGCAATTTGGACCAGCTAGAACAATTTGCAATGGAAGAATGGGCCAGAATCCCTCAGGAGACCTGTGCCAACCTAGTAAAGAACTACTCTAAGAGATTGTTGTCAGTTGTGGCTCAGAAAGGGTACACTATTGACTATTAATGGCCAGGGGGGCTAATCATTTTGGATGTCTCATTTTTGCCCATTCTTGTTTCAACTCAGTGTATCAATAAAATATCCTAATTAAACTTAATGGACATTGTTTTTTATAGTGTATTTGTTTCCAAAATAACAAACACTTGTTGTTAATGGTCATTTTGATGGAGAAATCAAGAGTGTTATCTAATTTCATAAAGGGGGGCCAATAATTTTGCCCTCAACTGTATGTTTCCCCATTCATAAACTGCAATGTCTTAAACCATGGAGTTCCCGTAGGTCCTTTAACCGAGATCTGAACCTAACAGATAATGATCAAGCATACCATGAGCAGCTGCACTAATTTAGTTAGCATGGATCCAGACCATCCCAATCTAATTAAAATGCTATAACTTAAACTATAACCTGATTTTATCAATTCAGACAGAGCCATGATTGCAATAATGGTGGAAACTGAAGTAGAGGGTCATCAATAGCAGGGTGACAGTTTTAGGCCATTTGTTTACTTATGGTGAGGAAACAAAAGATATCAACCTTGGCTATGAGAGGAAATAGTGGTGGAAAATAATCAGTGAGATGGAATAATGTAAATATCCAAGGAGGAGTCAACTGTATGAACTGTTGGAGCTTTGGAGCTTTCCACTCTGGACCATGACTGCTGGAAAAATTTTAGACTTAGGTTCACACTTTTCTCCACGACAACCGCTGCCACGCAGCTGATTGGTTCATTTCAGTTGTCGTTATGTTGGTTTTTACTCTAGTGTACTCTTCAGTCCAACTCTTGTCCAGTGATAACACAGAATAAAATAAAAATAACACAGAATTAATTACACTGATCAAATTTCTGCTACAATATCTTAACCAGAAAAACCTGAATTCAACTAATTATTTGAAATAAATTTGTTTTTACTGTGCTTATTTAAAAATACTAAAAAGTATGATTATTTTTGTAAACTAAATGTACTATTGACTTGTATTCATCAGTAGGCCTTTGTTAGCTCAAACTCATGCTCTTGATATAAAAAAGCATACATGATTTCTTAGAGAAGACTCCCAGGTCTGAATTCTATATGCCAAAAGTTGAGAAGACTTTAGACCAAAATTTTCCGTAAACATTGACTAATTTACCGTGACACTCTTGTTGTATGTCTTCAGGTACATGAATGCAGTAACAGATTGGGCCTCTCTCTGAACTGCATCTACCCTGTTAAGAACTATCAAGGGAAGATCACTCAAGATGCTAACACTGATGCCCTTGTTCTCATTGCACTGAGGGAAATTGTCACCTTTGCCAGTGACTTTGTAACGCTTGAGTGCCAGCAAATGAGTTACAAAATTTGAATTACAGCTGGAGCAGATTTTTAATCCCTTAAACAGGGATTCGCTCAGACACTAACATTAACTCAGGTTTGCCTCTGATAATACTCTCACTCACTCATTTTCATAACTGCTTGTCCTAATGCCCAAATGAGTGGTGCTGGGGCCTATCCCAGCTCAAACGGGGCAAAAGTGAGTGAAACACCCTTTACAGGTTCACCACCAGACAGACAAACTCACACCTATGGGCAATTTAGTGAATGCCCTTAGAATGGTGGGAAGAAACCAGAGCTCCAATAGGAAACCCTCATAGACACGGGGAGAACATGCAAACTCACAGTAAGGACCCAGACCGACTTGCCTGGGTTTCAAACCTGTGAGCACCACCAGGTTGCTCCTTTTGATAGTACAGAAAAAAAGTTTTACAACTGAGATTGCACCATGCACCATGCAACAGCATGGCCCCTTGCTTGATGAATAGCCTGGTCAACAGCAGCTACACTGATAAGCCACAGGGGCACCTTTACATTGTGTGAACTTGACAAATTGAAAAACAGAAATAATCTCAGATATCAGATTAATTTCAAAACAGTCAAAAGATTAGACTAGTAAATAGGCAGCATATATGAAAAAACTGTACAGATGTACATCTACAGCAGGCGCTGTGTTACTACCCTCTGACTTCGCTGTGACCCTTTCCCGCCTGTTTGTGAAAGAGCAACTGCAAGTTGAAAAACAAAGTTTACTGTGAGGGCCTCCTCCAGGACAGTTGGAAATGACAATATTTCTTCACTGAAATTCGAAACAGTTGTGTTTGCCAAGAGACTGATTCCATGTATAAAGGATTCAGTGTAAAGAGACACAAAGCTTATACAGTCGACCCTCATTTATCGCGGTTAATCGGTTAATCGGTTGGTTAATTCGACAGGTGAATTTCCGAGAAGTAGGATTCTTTATTATAAATAAAATATTTTCGGATTTAGAGCATAGAAAACCTGTTCACGACCTAAATATGCTTTTAATTAAACATTGTTAGAGTTTATAGACATGAAATAACACCCTTTAATCACCATTACACTCATATTATCAAAAATATATATATGACAAAATAAGACATAATAGACGTTACAAATATCCAATTATTGTATGTTTAATTACACATACAGTTCTTGCACACAACCAATAACCTATGAAAATAGTGCAACTTGTTCAATGATGAAGCGATGAAGAGTCTGTATCATTTTCACCGTATTGATCAACTTTTTAATTAATATATTTGAAAAACCACGATAGAGTGAAGCCGTGAAAGTTGAAGAGTGAAGTGGCGAGGGACGACTGTATATGCAAACATATGCTAATAAATATGACAAGCGACTGCGTCCTGAAGGTGAAGCTGAATATATATAAATATATAAACTCATGAGTTTGACACTCATTCCCACTCAATACTTTATGTATGGCACTGATGGTGTTGTGTACCTTTAAGTGTGAAATGTTCAAATGTTTTGAATTTAAAAGTTGACAACTTTTCATTTCCCATAATAAGTCATGTTTTAAATGAACCTGCAGTTAAGATACGAATCAGCTTCCTGGAAGTTTTTTGGGTTTTTTTTCCCTCAAAAAGCTTTTCCATTGTGTTATATAGCCCTTGAGATATGACAGGCACAATGATTTTGTTAAGACCCATTTATGCCTGGATTTATTTGCAGTCTTGTGCAAAGAAATGAAAACTGTCATTTGAAATAAAATTTCTACAAATCATTGCATTTGCATTTAGCTTTAATGGCTCCAAGAATGTGCAGGAATATGTTAATAAGTTACTAGCACTATTACGAAAAGAACCTTATTGCTATATTAATAACATGCTTTATGGAAATTTTTAGCATCAAAATAGAAAACCACTTGGTGCTCTGGAAGCAAAATTTAATATGCACATCTAGAATGCATTCCCTTAGAAGTTGCCTCTCATCCCCAAGGATCACAATAAAAATGATGAATGCCATCCATCCATCCATTATCTGCCGCTTGTCCCAAACGGGGTTGCGGGGGAGTGCTGGTGTCCAATCCAGCGCACACAGGGCGAGGACGGGGGACGCACCCTGGACAGGTCGCCAGATCATCGCAGATGATGAATGCCATGTAGAACTAATAGACTGAAGTCAGGGCCCAAGTGCTGTGCTGAGTAAAGTCAGGAGTGGCATATGCAGTGCAGCCAGGGAAACTAACCTTGATGCAGTGGAAGCAACAAAAAGCAGTTGATGACTGACATCGGAACTGAGAGGAGGAGTGAATTTCAAGCTCTAAAACCTGAGCAAAACCAAAAGCAGGGGATTAAGTGACTGGCACATATATTTTCAGGAAAAAGGAGAGAAAATAATGGAATAACGCTTGAGCAGCTTGTGCCCAGGAAGGAAAATTAAACTAATACTGGGAACTGAGAACTTTAACCAAAATGGCCAGCTTTACCAGCTTGAGTGTGTCACACTAAGACTCAGCTAGCACTGGTTTGAGCTATGACTTAATGATGTTGCTGTCAATTACTGTCAACTCTTGCGCTGCACCTTCCTCTTCTGCATGAAGGAATACCATAGCCACCTGCCCTGGAGGTCACTCTTAAAATTACCGGAAGGAGATCAGGGGAAATTCCAAGGAAAACAACATCGCCATATAAACCATTAATAAACTCATTATGAGGGTAGTAAATTAGTACTGGCATTACTATTTATGCATCTGGCTATTAGAAACTATAAAATGCATAGAAAATATAAAATGTAGACATGGTTACATGCTAAGAATAAATGCAGGGGCTGTTTCTCCCAGTCAATTGCAAAAGAATTGCAGAAACAAAATCAAACCATTTAAGGTTAGATGTTTTTTTTTTCTTTTTTTTATTAATTGGGAAACCAGCAGGATTTTTATCAGTATTATAAATGCATATACAAACATTAAAATATAGTTTATGTTTCTTGGCCAGCAGTAACAAAAAAAAAAAGAACAAGACAACATAATGAGGCACTAGGTGTGCGCAGTCAGGGCAGACAAGAATACTCCTTTTTCCCCACGTTTTGCCCTGGGAGAGCTTGGACAGAGCGAGTGAGTGAGTGAGTGAACGTGTGAGAATGCTCCTGAAGTTCATCCATAAGACTAAAAAATGTCTTCACTGTATATGCCTAGATGGAGTTGGAATGAGGAAAAGATGGAATCAGATGGACTGGAATCAGATGATGGGTGAAAGTATGAGAGGCATTAAGAACCAAAACAAAAGTAAAAGCATATGAGCAGAATCACATAGTAGTCATCATGCTAAACCAGAAAAGTGATCTGGTGTGAAAAGGCATTTTGCATGATTAAAAATACAAATACATTACAAAATACACATAGTCATGAGTGGAGTTTGGTGTGAAAGTGAAAGTAAAAGTGACAACCCTTATCATTGCGAGGTCAAAGCAATTACAATATTGGACCTCTGCGTTTAACCCATGCACACTCAAACACCGTGCTGCAGTGGGCAGCTATTGAAAGCGCCTGGGGAGCAGTGACAGGGACGGCACCTTGCTCAAGGGTACCTCAGGGCAACCTATTGGGAATGGGAACCCCCAATCCTATGATCATGCGGCCAACGCCCTAACCACTAGGCCACCGCTGCCATTTTTAACATGATACAGCCATGGATACAGCCATTCTTAAATTGGGCCTTGAGGGCTATCATTTCAGAAAACATATGGACAAAGAGTCATTCAAGAGGCAAGGAGGTTAAAGAGGTTTAATTTATAGGCATTACCAATAGAGTCAATAAAGTGTTAATCTTTTAGTCAGCTAAACTGGGTCCATGCTGAAGCCTGAGCAGGCTGATGAATCAATGTATAGAATTATTTTTCTTACTATCACTTAGCATTGCTGGCATGCTGGAAGTGGTAACCTACTATTTCCCATGTAATATGTGTAGCATCTGTGGGATGCATTTCATAGTACAGTGAATATACATTGTATATAAAGCTGTTATATATCTGATATTTAATTTAACTTAAACATAAAAGTAATATAAATGAATGAGCAAAAAAGGAGCTATAGTGTGTTTTTTCAGATTTAAAAAAAAAATGTTTATATAAAATGTCATTTGTACAGTACAGTTCTACTAACTTCCATTTCCTTGCCTATATAAATTGTATAAGTGGACCATATCTTTTGGTGCTCTAGGTGAACTATTTGGCACATTTTTCTCATACTTGTGAAATATGAAGTGAAAGCATCTGAAACTTAGATGTCGTGTTTGAACCTAAAGACAAAGCTATCTTTTAGATGTTTGACGCAAGTGAGTTAAAGTCACCTGTTAAAAAAATTTTAGTTTTTTTTTACCACCCTTATATTTTTATAAAATTGTGAAAACAGAGGTTGGAATGATATTTTGCAGAAAATCACTAATTAATGATTAAGGTCTAGTGGTAGGGTACTTGCCTATGGACCTATGGCTCAAGAGGTCCCAGGCTCGAATCCCACCTCTAGCACTACCACCACTGGGTCCTTGAGCAAGACCTTTAACCCTGAGTTGCTCAAGGGGGACTGTCCCTGTAATTATACAATATTCTCACAATTATTACTCTTCCATCCATATATCAACTATTTATTATTTTTTACTTTATTGCACATCACACTTTACGTACTGATAACACTGCTTTGCTTGTTGTCATATATGTAGCACCAGGGTCCTGGAGGAACATTATTTTGTTTCACTGTGTACTGTGTATATGACACCTACTTGACTTGACTTGGCTCGCTCTGGATAAGAGCGTCTGCTAAATGCCATAAATGTAAATTACACATTTATTTTATATTCAGTATTTTTATAATGTGTCTGATTTTATATAATGTGTCAGGGTTAATGTTATTATCAAATTATTATATAGATGTCATGAAGCCTTATGAGTGAGTTTGTGAGTGACTGACTGACTGAATGAGTGAGTGAGTGAGTGAATGAGAATACTCCTGAAGTTAATACACCCATCCATCCATCCATTATCTGCCGCTTGTCCCAAACGGGGTCGCGGGGGAGTGCTGGTGTCCAACCCAGCGCACATAAGACTTAAAAATCTCTTCACCGGATATGCATAGATGGTGTTTGAAATTTTGCTCAAGGACAACTTCACAGACCAGTGTGAACTGTGAACACCTATGGTGCTTGCCATGGGGTTGGTTTGGCAGATTTTATGGTCCCATACAAAATAAAATTAAGTTACATTTCAGTTTTTTGATACAGTTATGCTCATATGCTGAGAGCTTCATCAACAAGGTTTGACATTATGGTTGAAGGTTGAACAGTTGCCTAGTGGTCTAGTGACTAGGCATCAGGATCGGAAAGTCATGGGTTTGAATCCCAGACCAGTAGGTTGCCCTGAGGTAACCCCTGAGCAAGGTACTGTCCCTGTCGCTGCCCCCTGCTGCACGTGTGTATGGGTTAAATTCATACATTTTCATTGTTGTATGCTGTGCAGTGTTTTAAAATGATGCTTTCACTTTCACTCAGGAATGATGAACAAGGTCATGTGGTGAAGTAATGTAAGCGACACAGGTTGGCATGCATTAGAGAAATGACACTCTGTTGAAAACTGGCAGTAACGTTGTTTCCACACTCTTCGCAGAGAGAGACAGATCTTCAATTTGAATCAGCTCTCCTTCTGCAGAAACAGGTAAAGGAGGAAATCTGTACACTTGCAATTTGAACACTTCTTATATATCTAATATCATTGAAAATTTTCATTTCCATTTCCATTATGATAAGCTCATCACATAAAATGTTGCAGATTGATAATTAATATAAAAACACCACAGGGTTTTATATAAATAATCACTTTAGAAATAAAAGTTAATGTTCAGGCTCAACTCTTTCTGCAAATTTACTTACAGATCAGTGTAGCTCATTCCGTCCAGTATATTGCATTTGTTTCTTTATTATTCTAGAATTAATTAGAATAAATATGGTGGAAAAATGAAAAGCATTTGCTACTTAAATTAAAATTAAGTTCTATTAAATTTGCATACAACAATATTTATCTATTTTATAAAATTACATGTTTAATTGATCTTCAGACTTTGGTAACAAGAAACAACTTTAATGACACTTTTATAGAAATGTTTTGTAATTACTGTTATACATTAACTGACAAAGAATCCCTGAAAACTTCTGCCTTTACTTGGCATGAATTTAAATTTATGATGGGTTTTTCTTCCCCATTTTCCTAGCACTCAAATGTTTCACAAGACTTTCATTCTTGAGATATGTATCAGATTGCTGCTAAGAAATGTCTGAGCAGTGAAACTAATGGGTTTCAGCAGTTCATTTGGCTATTAGTATTGTTAATTACATCTTGAAAATGACATGCCACAAACATTCAAAACCTTTAGAACATGAGGCCCGCTGATGTTCCCATTTCAAAAAGGTTCTATAAATAATTGATGTCCGTCTACTCTTTTTTGAAGTGGAGTTTTCCATTGGTATGGTTCTATGATGTGTTACTTTTATGTCACAGAGCCAAAGATGGGAAATGACTCATCAAAACATCCAACTCATGATGAAACATGGGGTAAGTCTCCCCTGTTCAGACAAAAAAAAAACCCTAACAAACATAGAGTAGAACAGAACATTCTGATGTTTTAATAGAGTAGAAGAAAATAGAATTCACTGGCAATCACACGCAAATTTTACAGAGTCAAACATGAGTACAACAGTGGAACGGGCACCCCAACGTCCTGGTTCTAACCTTGCTTCATATTCAGGTAAGACGAGATGATGTGAATTAAAAATAGTTCAATTTAATATCAAATCAAAATCCAGTCCATCCCTGCTCAACTGGTGAAAAGTCATCAATAGAATTTCAGGGACAAAAGAGTAAGAACTTGATGTTAATGTTGGACAATAAAGAGAACTACGGTAATGAGCAAAAATCAAATCAGGAAATAACTGAAACTGGGTAAGCTTTTCGAAGGTCTGCTCAGCAGTAGTTTGAGCAGTAAGGTTGGCTATTAGCATTATTTCTCTTGAAAATTATGCTGTGAACTTTCAAAGCCTTTATGGACATTTCAATTTCAATGAAGAGTTGTCAATTAAAGCACAATGAACACTTTTGTTTGGATGTCAGAAATGGTCTGAACTGAAATTTAAACATGATATTTCACTAGGACAGATTCTGTTAAACAGAGATCATATTACTAAACTTAAAAGTCACAATCAGTTCACAATTTTAACACTGGTAAGTTCTAACATTGTTGAATTACATTCTATTTCTCAGCTCTTATTGCTCCTTGGAGGCAAGTAGAATGGAGGTAAGAGTTTGTTTGTCAACAAGACATAATCATAAATCATGTTTATGGCTTTATTTAAAAAAGAATGCTGACGAAAGAAGATTTTGTGAAGATTTTTCAATATTTGAACTTTCTACGCTGATCTTGTGGGGTTGTTTTTACTAGATTTTCTATTTTTGAACAAATTCCAAAAGACTTGTTTAGGCTTTTTGTTTTAACTTGCTTAGCATTCTATTTTTAATACTTTTCTTTAGTCAAAAAGAGGAGATACTGCAAGACTTGGAATATTTACAGCCAGACTCAGGTGTCCTGAAAATTCTGCTGTATGGACCAATTGGCGCTGGGAAGTCATGCTTCATAAACTCTGTCCAGAGGAGTCTCTTAGGCCGCAATGCTATTAGTGCTCTGGAAAACACTACAGCCAGTGGCACGAGCTTCACTCGTTCAGTAAGTAAACAATAATGAACTATATGAACAGCCTAAAATATTCTTATACATTACTGTTCATAATGATAGTCTTTATTGAAACACTATGAATTGTTAAAGAACACAGTCATGTCAATTCTTCAGAAATAAATTATAATCATGTTTATTAGTATATGTTATAAAATAGTAATATCTTCAACAAAAAGAAATAAAAGAATACAGATATCAGCCATCTACATTAAAATCATTTGTCTAACAAGGTGTCTTTTATGCTACCAAAGCTGCTCTGGGTTGTATAGTGAAATAGGGTCTGTTTGTGATTGTTCTTAGATTCAATTACACAGGATGAAGAAGCGTGGAGGAGGACATTATCCTTTTGTTCTGGTTGACATCACTGGAATTGAGGTGGCTGAAGGAGCAGGTATTCGAATCGATGACCTCATCAGCACATTAGAGGGACATATTTCCGATGGTTACACTGTAAGTATACCCTATGACCAGTTCACAGTCAAGCCTTATCAATATAACTTAAAAAATGTAAAAAAAAAAAACAAAAAACTTTTTTTTAAAGTTTGAAGATACGCTAATATTTTGAATAGTTTGGGCATATAATAACTAGTAAATATAACAAATGTCATTGCTTTATTGTCCATGTCATTATTTCACAGTATTGAAAATGGTAAGCTTTGTATTAACAAAACACTGTATAAAGAATAACCCTGTATAATCTCTAAAATATTTCTATTTCCAACACAGTTGGAAATGTCTTGTGTAAGAACTGTATTTTTTATGCACTATAGGTTATATATTGTCATTGTCTTGTGCAATTATTTTTTGTAATTATTTTACCAAAATACATAAAAATTTTGTTTTTTGTATTGTAGTTTAATCCACTTGCGCCAATAACTAAGGACCACCCAAAGTACAAAAAAAAAACAAACCTAAGTGATAAGATTCACTGTTTAGTGAGTATTATTCCTGCTGACTCCATTTCAATGATTGATCAAAGAGTGATTGACAAGATGAAGCTAGTTCGAGAGAAAGCCTCTGAAATGAGTAAGTTAATTTAGCATCTTAATCTTTGAGGTCAGTGTGTGAAATCAAAACTCACTCAAATAACTCATTATCAACTTCCACATTCCTTAAATGTTTCATGTATCTATGCCATCTTGATTTTGCAGACATACCACAAGTCATTGTGTTGACAAAAGTGGACAAAGCATGTCCGATCGTCAATGGAGACTTAAGAAAAAATTACCAAAGCAAAAAGATAAAAGAAAAGGTAATCTCTCTCTCTCTATATATATATATATATATATATATATATATATATATAGTAGTCCCACTTTAATACTAAATATTTTTACATGATTAAGGCTCTATTCAATCATTCTGAAATATGAATTTTATTAATCCGATACACTAATTGAATAACCACTCAATATTACAAAAATATGGTAATTTCACTAATAGAAGATTTAGCTAATGGTGGCTCGAACTAACCTATTTCGGGTTTACATGCTGAATTGAATTATTGTATTGTTGAGTATAGTGATGCATGGTTAACTGACATATGCAATTGTTTTTCTTTTTTAAATTATGATCAATGGTGATCAAAGCATACAGCATCCAGTGTTTTTTTCTTACGTTTACATTTACAATATTAAGCAGATGCAGAAAAATGTTAAATCATTCAAAAGTAATACTACAGCATTTGCAGTTTAAATACAACCTTGACTGTTCTAATAAATGCATTACAATGTTTTGCATACCTGTATTAGCTAGGAAGCTTTCTCTGAAGTCCTAAAATTCTCTCAGACTTAGACCATAGCTCTAAATTACTGAATTTGGGTTATTCATGATATAAAATTCACAATATCAAAACCTTTTATTCTTCCTTTTATCAGACTCCCCAACTCTGAATTCTATATGTCCCAAGTTGAGTACTGGCCGTACTGTAAAGTAAAGATTGACAGATTCATGTAGATTCTTCCCTTGAAATGATTGCTGTGTTTCTTCAGGTGCAAGAGTGTAGTAACAGACTGGGCCTCTCCTTGAACAGCATCTACCCTGTGAAGAACTATCATGCAGAGATCACTCAAGATCCCAATGTTGATGTTCTCATTCTCATGGCACTGAGAGATATTGTCAACTTTGCCAATGATTATGCGGATCAGGAACTATCCAGCTACTGAATCATCCCAAAAACAAAGATTGTATTACAAATACATTTTTACATGACAAATTTTACATGGCATGCTTATCAATGACTTAATCAATGTAATTTCTTTTTGGTACTGCTTTCCCTACTACAGACATTTAATGCATCTTTTACTTTCACTTTCTATAGTTAATTTTGTCTTTTGGGTATATGTAGATGTTTAAGTAGGTTTACTTCTTCAAGAATTATCATTGTTATTATTTTGGTTATTTTTCTTAGGGTATATTATGCAATGTATAATTATAATGTATTTATACATTATTAAAAATAATTGACTTCAATAAGTTGTTATGTGATTAAATCATACTATCTCTAGCTATATGAGCTTTGTGAAATTTTTTTACCCCTTTCTTGCTGGAATATGTAACTTTGTAGTCAGTTTCATGGATAGGTCATTGTCAAGATTGCTCTTTGGGTGGGTTTGAGGGACTGCAGCAGTACAAAAAACAAAAGCTATCAATGGCCATCATCATCCCTCCTAAAGAAAAGGTGTCAAGGAGGATCACCTAAGACTGTGGCACTGGCATCTCTCAGCAATCAGACAAGAATTCCAACTCAAAACAAATTTGCTGTAAAAGAGCACTGTAGGCATCTAACTCCCTCACCACACTAATCAAACTCAGTAGTGAATTGTCCCAGGACTCCCTCTCTTCAACTAGAGGGAGCAGAATCAGGACTTGATATTCTTTATTCCCAGCTGGGTACATTAGCAGTGAAAATATGAAAATGAATAGGAGACCAGATCTGAATTCGACTTTCATGATGGAGCAAACCTATTTAGAGACAATGCTGCTACCCTCATTTGGGGAAGGATTTGGAAAAAATGTTTTGTTATAGTTGCAGAAGCATCTCAAGGAAGAACGATACTCCAGGTCTCAATACATCTGTAAATGGGATATGTCTCATTTCTGTCTATTTTAATACGTTAACAAAGCACCATAAAGCTTGGATAACACCTGCAGAACATTGCGGAATGACTATTTGTAATGCAAGCAAAGGGGGTTCCCCTTTGAATGATGTTACATTTGAAAAAAGAGAAAGCATCTTGAGTGCTTATTGAACATATTTTGAGGGCCTGTTTGACCAGTTTTATCTGCTTCTTGTTTTTTGCAGAGACAACCATCTGCACAGCCTAGTTGTTGCTAAGGTCAGACAGATCTCAAGGGCAGATGCTGTTGACTGTTGACTTTAGGAGGGTTGTCCTTTGTACTGACATATTTGCAATGCAGAATGAATGCTTGATATTCTTTTTGTCAACTCTGTCATGAAAGTATTCTTTCTTTATTTATCTTAGGATGCATACCTCAACACAAAATGCACAATGTTAAGAAACATACATGCTTACAGTGATTTGCAGAGGTCTTGATATAGAATGGACAACACTGCAGATATTGACTCTTTGGAACTTAATTGACTTGTCTCTAGTTAAACTTAAAACTTGAACAGCATAGCATTGAAACATCTGACAAAATATCTTAAATAATAAAGGAGGTCCAGGCAGTCAGGTGCAGACCTTTAATCTGCCCAGGGAGTTCTATACAGTTTTTATTATGGCGGTCTACATCCCACCCTAGTGCTAGTGCTAATAGTGCTAATGCTACCAGTGCTAATGTTAATGGCTGAACTCTCTGGAGCTATCAGCAAGCTCCAAAACTCCCTCCCGGATGAACTGTTCATCATCACCGGAGATTTCAATCATGCAAGTCAATTCTCTCTAAATTCCATCAATATGTGGATTTTGCAACGAAGGTGGAAAAAATGCTGGCCGGTGTTTACAGAGTGGAGCCCCATTCTGCTGATCCCAGCACACAGACCCATTGTCAGGTGTGTGAGGCCCACCCTGAAGCAGGTAAAGACCTGGCCCACAGGAGTCATCTCTGCTCTTCAGGACTGCTTTGAAAGAACTGACTGGGACATGTTTAGGGAGGCTGCATCCTACCGTGAATCCATCAACCTGGAGGTGTTCACAGCTTCAGTGACTGGCTACATCAGCAAGTGCATTCAGGATGTTACTGTCTCCAAGTCCATCATCACACAACCAAACCAGAAGCCATGGATGAATGCGGAAGTGCGCAGACTCCTTAGAACCCAGGACAAAGCCTTCAAGTCAGGGAACACGGATGGAGAACAGCGAGGGCAAACCAGTATCAGAGAATGTGCAGAACAACTGGCAGATGTTCTCACCGATATCTTCAACATCTCTCTGAGCACCACTGTTGTTCCTAGGTGCTTCAAGACCACCAGCATCATCCCAGTGCCAAAGAAATCATCTGTATCCTGCCTAAATGACTATCATCCCGTTGCACTCACACCTATCATCATGAAGTGCTTCGAGAGACTGATCATGAGGCACATTAAGACTCATATACCTCCCTCACTGGACCCACTGCAGTTTGCGTATTGTCCCAGCCGCTCAAAGGACGATGCAATCTCCATGACCCTTCATCTGCCCCTTTCTCATCTGGACAGAAAGGACAGTTATGTCAGAATGCTTTTCATCGACTACAGTTCAGCATTCAACAACATCATTCCTCAGCATCTGAGTGAGAAGCTGAGGCTGCTGAGCCTGAATACCTCCCTCTAATTTCCTGACTGGGAGACCCCAGTCAGTCATGATCAGTAGCAGCACCTTCAAAACCATCATGCTGAGCACAGGAGCCCCTCAAGGCTGTGTGCTCAGCCCACTGCTGTTCACACTGATGACCTACGACTGTACAGCCAAGCACAGCTCGAACCACATCACCAAATTCGCTGATGATACAACCGTGGTGGGTCTGATCAGCGATGGTGACGAGGCGGCTTACAGAGAGGATAGAATGGCTGATGGACTGGTGTGGAATCAACAACCTGTTTCTGAACGTCGACTAAAGAGATGGTTGTTGACTTCAGGAGACCATGTTGGGACCACGCTCCACTTTTTATCAACACCTCACCTGTGGAGATGGTCCAGAGCACCAGGTTTCTTGGTGTTCGATTAACTGACAACCTCATGTGGACCCTCAACACCAACTCCATCACAGAGACACACAGACTGAGGAAAGCCCATCTCCCACCACCCATCCTCACCATCTTCTACTGGGGAACCATCAATTTTTAACTAATAATTACCTTACTCCTGCTATACATATTATTATTCTTTTTTTGCACACGCACTTTAACAACAACATGTGCTACTTTGTTCTGTAACACTGTGGCTATCCAAAGGATGAATGTAGTGAATGTACCATCTATTGTTTTGTCTGTTGTTGTCTGCACTTGTTCATTTGCCTTGTCTTGTGTCTTATGTCGTCTTACGTGTAGTACCTGGGTCCAACAGGGACGTTATTTCGTTTCACTGTGTACTGTGTATATGGTTAAAATTACAATAAAATCATATTTGACTTGACTTGAATTGAAGAGTAAAAGGAAAGGTTTACAGGACTTTAGAGTGACCAGCTATGTTGTATGGGTTGGAGACAATGGCTCTGACAAAAAGACAGGAGGCAGAGCTGGAGGTGTCAGAGTTAAAGATGCTGAGATTTTCTTTGAGTGTGACGAGGATGAAAAGGATTAGATATGAGTATATGAGAAGGAGCTGCCAGGAAAGAGGAAACGAGGAAGACCAAAGAGGAGGTTTGCGGACATGGTGGTTGGTTTGAAGGATGAAGATGCAGAGGACCAGAAGAAATGGAGACGGTTGATCCACTATGGTGACCCCTAAACAGGAGCAGCCGAAAGAAAAAGAAGATTGGTGTGTGATGGTGTATTATTTTTTCAAATCAAGTATTACAGAAACAGGACTGATAAGCTTTAAATATACAATCTAAAAAGATATATCCAAGTTATCAAGAAACTAGATCCAACCAAAGTACCAGATCCAAAACAAATCAGAATACATATCAACGTATAAAGAAGCTATGAACTCCAAGATTGGATAAAACTACTACATTTAGAACTTCTTGTACTGTTGGATTTTTTTATTCTATGAGCTGAAACAGTAACATTTTGTCATCTCTAGCACATCACGAGATATGCTTTAATATCTCACATTTCACTTAAATTCAAAAATTAAAAACTCCCTAAATTATAAGATCAGTACTAGAAAAAACATTACTGATTTTGCAGACAATGTTGAAATTAGCTGTGAATTTTAAAACTAGTAGTATTCATAGCAGCAACAACTATAATAATGAAAATCATTGTATTTGTGTAGCCTTGGTCACAACACAAGTTAACTTAAAAAAAGTAGACTGCTGGAGGAGCAACATTCCATTTTAAGAAAATGAAAGCAGCGCAAAACACAGCCGGCAGATGAACTCTGAATTTCACTGCACATTGCTTAGATGCCTGTTGACAAGTTTGGGCAGCTTTTGGAAACGCAAACCCCATACAATCATGCATGCAGCAATGAATGGGTAAAAGATAAGCTGCATTTCTGCCATCAGAAAATCAGATGATGCATAAAGGTTTTTTTCTATTTAATCATGGCAAGAATGGCAAGATTAAATTACAGTCTATAAACCAAAACGTTTTTTGTTCTAAAACAGCCAGATAAACATATAACATACTAAAACATATGGTTGAATAGTTTGATGGATGGACAGATGGATGGATTAAACTAAAACAGTGACACCTGGCAGCACTCTCCCTTTTGACCTTTTCCAATTTTCTCAATATTTTTCTGAATTGAGTCAAGAAGCATTTCAAAAGTATATAAACTGATAAACTTACTTTAACAATTAGTAAAGGCTAATTTTCATGAAGCTTGCTTTCATTGGTTTCCGGCAATGGACAATGGATTCTTGCTGGAATAAGGCTTTATAAATTTCTGTATAGATTTATGTCAATTGTACTAAAGGCTTATGTGGATAACACATAACCTTATGAATATTGCCCTACGTAAAATGCTACCAGCTTTAAAACACTAGAAACAGAAACGGAAAGTGATAGTGATCATGACCAGAGTCATGTGCTTATGTAAACTGGGTTTGAGACATACATTAGAAACAAAGGGTGACTGTGGAAGACTGGTTCTTTTCTCACACTCTTGGCGGTGAGAGAAAGATCTTCAGATCAAGACGACAACCCTTCAGTGAAAACAGGTAACAAAGGATGATGGTCAGATATTTTATATATACTTATTCTCATTTTTATCAGCTCATCACACCTAATAGTTTGGATTGATGGATAAGACCAATGTAGAATTTACTATAAATGATCAGTTCAGGAGTGAATACAATAGGATCTGCAGTTATGAAGGTTAACATCAAGGCTGCTCATTTTGTACAGTGTGTAACATTTCTCTCTTCTCTCTGCAGCTGGGATAAGGTATGGTGATATGAGGAATATAGAAAAACAGAACCAGCACTATGCAAAATCTAAACACTTCTTCTGTTCTCAGTGCAAACCTTCTATTTGCTTGCAAAGTTTAAGATTTTGGGAAAGATTAAATCATACAAAACATATAGCGCAACATGCTCTTATATTAAAATAACCATGTGTGATGTAGGTACCATTGATTATCTGTATTGCTTCTGTCTTCTTAAACAAGATCTTTCTGGATTAAATGTTTTTAATTGAACATGCCAATTTAAAATTCTCTTTTTGTTTGAAATAAAAGAAAACATTTCCAGAATATGCTTTGGGTTGGTTTGGCATGGTTACACAGGAATAGCATACTATATTGTTGATGCTGGAGTTACTAATATTTTTTAATATAATAAAAAAAAATCCTTCCTCTAGTACACTGGACATACAGGTGACTGTAAAGACCAAACCAACAATCTCTGGATTTTTTAATCTTTGGAGTATTAGTCTTCCATTCATAAAGAGTAGGAAGTCATGTCTGATCGAATTTCTGTTTTACAGAGACAAAGATGAGAAGGGCAGAACGGAAACCGTGTCCTACTCCAGTATCTACACTGGGTAAATTTCATTTGCACAAAAAGTGAAAAAAGGAAAAATGCAAACATAATAAAATAGCATGAAAACATCAAATTTACTCTTAATGATTGTTTTTCTTTAAGAATAAAAAGTAAAATAATAATCCACTCCAGTTTTAAGGGCTATATCAGGAGATATATTAAAGAATCCACCAAAGTTACATTAAATTTGATAACCAGCTTATTTTTTATCTTAAGTAGGCTAATTTCTTTATGTCATATGGACTAACCTCATGGTTATATCTAAAATTCACAATTCCTGTACAGATCATTTTTAACCATGATTAATTAATTTTTGTTTCTCAGGTTCAGCTGAACCTTGGAGGCAAATAGACTGGAGGTAAGTGTTTGTGTACAAGAGACAATCACATTGGTGATTTTTAGGGTGTAATTTAAGAAATGAATGAATATGTTTAAAAAAATTTTAAAATAAACACCTTTTCTGTCAGTTGTTGGGTTTCTTTTTAATAGCAATTTGCATATTCTGACCAACTGGCAGACTGAATTAAAGGACATTAATGGAAACAGCAGTAATTAATTAATTAATTAATAATTGATTAATTATTTTATAGACATGAAGAAAAACAATAATCTGAAAATAATTGTTTTCAATAGTTATTGGGACTCATTTAAATGACTGAAAACCCTATACAAAATATATATATATATATATATATATATAAAAAGCTGACAAAATTGCCAAAATAAAGTGTATGATAATTCATGTTTCTTTTTGTGTGAACTGATCCTAAAATAATTAATAATTAATTAATAAGCATTTTTTTCACTTTCTTTGCATATGTGCATGCACTCATATGTTGCTACTATTTTTCAGTGAAAAACAAACAATACTGCAGGACCTGGAAAGTTTACTGCCAGATTCTGCTGTGTTCAAGAAGTGCTGTTTTGGTGGTGGAGCAGGAAGTCAGAAGTTTAAATTCGGTCCAGAGGAGCCTCTTGAGCGTAATGCCATTATTGCTCTGGAAGAGCACACCGCACAATGTGGTGTGAGCTTCACTGGATTCAGTAAGTGATCATGATAAATAATTAGATATTATTTTAATGAACAAACAGTCCAAATATTTACATACTATACACTTCTATTCAATTATTGACATATTGTTCACTGGCACAATAAGAACTTTTAATGCATTCAGAGAACTCAGTTTTATCAGTTAATAACAATGATATTTGGTGGAGTATCCCAAAACAAATAGTATTTATGTTATATTCTCAAGTATTAGAAATTATGTAAAAAAGTATATAAATATATAAAACTAATTAATAATTTAAAAGGTGAACTAGTATATATAGCATGTATATAATATACACTTGGGCGTTGGCCTAATTGGTTAGAGAAGTTATTAACAATTTATAATTTATTATCTGTAATGGATTCTTAACTAAGAGTGTCTTTTTCTACTGGATTGAATGTTCTTCTTTTAGATCAGATCACACAGAATGAAGAAACGTGGAGGAGGACATTATCCTTTTGTTTTGACTGACATCACTGGACTTGAGGTGGATGAAGGAGCAGGGATACGAACTGATGACCTTATCAGTGCATTAGAGGGACATATATCTGATGGCTACACTGTATGTACACTCTTGCTCTGTTCACACAATCATCTGTTGTGGTATCAAAATACCACATAAACCGGTTGCTTTACCATCTTTGCCACTGTCGCTTTGGAAAAGTAATTGTATTCACTGAACATTTTTGAGGTTTAACCAAACATTATAAGTAAGCTTACATATCTTTACATTTAAACACTTTCTTTTACAGTGTTGTCTGAAATAAAATATATTTATAGCTGAAAAGTCAGACAAAAAAAAACACTGAAATTACTTAACATTTATTTAATCTATTTTTAACAAACCTCAGTTTAATTCAACTGTCAAATACTTTGCAAATAAGATGTTTATTTACTACCAAATTAAATCTTTTTTGGTGGTAAATCCAATTATGTATACACAATATTAGAGTTCTTCTTAAATATGGCTAGGTTTGGACTATCACAACATTGAAAACATATGTATTTTTCAAGAGTGAATATGAGCATGATTATAGTTATGGCATTCAAATTGTTTAATTACTTTTCTACTTAAAAAGCTTATGCATTACACATTGCTATACAGACAATTTTTCCAATAGATGACTCCCAGAATTTCAGGCAGCACAAGAAACCTTATGATGTTCCTAACCTAGCGCTTGACCCAGCTTCTGGTTTTTATTTAATATTTTTATATTATAAACAGATATTTATCATGTCTTCTTTTTTCATTTTAGTTTAATCCTCTTGATGCCTATAACTGCAGACCATCCAAAGTACAAATCCAGTCCAACGGCACGTGAAAAAGTTCACTGCCTCGTCAATATTATTCCTGCTGACTCCATCTCAAGAATGGATCAAAGAGTGTTTGAAAAAATGATGATGGTTCGAAACAAAGCCCTTGAATTGAGTAAGCTGCTTTATCATTTTTGATCACTGATGTAGTGAAGTATGTGAAATTATAAAGCATAATCTGTTTTCTTAATAATATCTTAACATATTTTCAAACAACCTTTTTCCCCTTAAACTTTGCTTTATGTTTTCCAACAACTTCTGTAGACATACCACATGTTGTAGTGTTGACCAAAGTCGACAATGTATGTCCACTCGTCAATCAAGACTTGAGCAAAATCTAGCAAAGCAGTAAGATCAAAAACAAGGTAATCTGTGTGCATTCCCTCACATGGGTTATGCGGAATTAAATTTAGAGTTAAAAACAGGGTGTACTGTTGGTGCATATATACATTTTGTGCCTTTTCACAATGAAAAGGGATTTGATTGTTTCTCTTTTAGAATTGGTCCCATTGGGGTGGAGTCAGTGTTGGATTGTGGATTTGATTCCCTCATCAGTAGGTTGCCCTTGAGCTAGGTACCGTCCCCATCACTGCTCCCCCAGGCAGCTTTCAATAGCTGCCCTGTATTGGTGAAATGCAGAGGTTGAATTTCATTATGTTGTACTGTGCTGCATTTCACAGGGTTGTCACTCGTGAAATAAACATTTGAGTTTCACAGTTGGTCAGTCAGGGGTCACAGGAGTCATCGAAAGCTCACACAAGGAAAAAGGACAGGGGACACACCCTGGACAGGTCTCCATGCCATCGCAGGGAGGAGCGTGATGGGAGCTCACTCAAGGGTACCTCAGGGCAACCCTCATGGTGACCGCAATATGCGCAATAGCCTTATTATGCTTAGTTTATATTTTTTACTCTTTATAGATCCAGATTTACTAAAGTACATGTGGGTATTCTTTAAACAGACAATTATCTCACTAGTTTTATTTAAGTCAACTAATCAAGTGAATAACTTATTTCTCTTTTTAGTGAGATGGATTCTTTTATGACAGTAAACAAATTGGTTGTTGAGTATTTTATAGTAATAAATTTCTATAAATTTTACCAGATACTACAGACAAATTTTCACTATAATTGGGCGTTTAGTGTTAGTGAATGTAATCCACCTGGGTTAGGCAAATGCAACACCGCCAGGTTTCATGTGCGGGCCATATTCTGGTATATTTTTGGAATTTGCTATGGGCCAATTAAATATGGATTGCAAGCCAACTGCCGTAGTATGGACCCCCCTGTCTTACCAAATTATACAAGTTATTGTGCAACCTTTCCATGACCTAATGTTGTTTCTTTAGGTACACGAGTGCAGCAAAATACTGGGCATTTCTTGGAACAGCATCTACCCTCTGAAGAACTATCATATAAAATAACCCAGATTCCAATGTTGATGTTCTATATCCTCTCAACACTGAAAGTTTGTCAGTAGTTTGAAAACGGGCAGCTAAGAACCATACGAATTTGCCTTAAGCTAATGCAAATTTAGACTATACATCAAATTGTGATTAACTTTAGGCTGTTTGCTATAACGTGAATTGAAAGCAAATATTTGTCCTTATGAAACACAGCAAAAAGTTAACCACAATGAAATGCAGCCTCTGCATTTAATCCCAGTGCTGTCACGGATGAGGTGTTTTGTGCACGATAGAGGGCGCTCTGTTCTGACTGAACACACCTGAGCTAATAAAAGGCGGAATTGTGTTCCACGTGGGGCTGACTATTTAAGCCCGATGAGTCAGAACGGAAGCGATCATTGTTAGGCTTAGCCTACACTCTGTGGTGGTCTGGTCTGCAGTTCGCTTGATTTTTGGTTAGGAACTGCAGTCCTATTTTTGTTTGTAAATATAGTTAATGAAGTTGCGTTCCATGAGAATAACAAGCAACATTAGCGTCCTCCTGAACCCCTACCCGTACGAATGAGCCGCCAGTACCTGGGCGTCATGGCCCCTGAGGCGAGCAGGAGCGCGTGTTGTGGCGGCAGCGAAGCGTTATCGGCGGACGCTGCAGCTGATAAAGACCTGGGAACAGAGGTGACTCCTCTAGACACTCCGCGAGCATCTGGGCCGGTGTGAGGTGGAGTGCAGTGAGCGCCATGTACAACAGGGAAGCAGGCGCCGTCTGAAATCGCGTCGCTGCTCCGCCGATATCATCCCAGATCGAGCTGCATGAATCGGTTAAAGCTTTGTCTCGGATGCTGAATGTCCATGGCTGCAAAGGCGCTGGCGCTATCTCGTGCGCTGGACGGCGTGTTTTTCCAGCGTCATGGAAGGCGGGGCCGCGTTGGCCGGCTGGCGTTACTCAACACGCACCGCCAAGCGGCTCAACACGAGCTCTACGGCGTCAACGCGGCTCCAGCGGAGATTCAGCTCAGCGCCCGGCAGCGCCAATAATCGCGATCCGCCAGCGGAGAAAGAACGTAGCGGCTAATAGGAACGCGGCCAGCGTAGTCACAAGAGGTTGGTAACAAGCGGCGCCTTGCCTTGTTCAGCAGCAACCAGCAGTAGCTTCGCCCGCAACAGCGTATTCGCCGCCATAGCAGCGAAGGCACGGCGCCCAGCTTCGCCATAGAGCCGCGGCGCCCAGCTAAGCGCCAGCAGCGAACGCGAGCCCAGCTCGCCGCCTTGGCGGTATACGGCGCTGCTTCGCCGCAGCGCGAACACGGCGTCAGCTCGCATAGCGAACCGCGGCCCAGCTTCGCCGCCTTGCGAAGACACGGCGCCCAGCTGCCTGCTTGTGAGCACGGCGCCTTCGCCGCCAGCGTGGCCACCCGGCGCGCTTTGCTTCATAGCGAAAACCACGGCGCCCAGCTCGCACTGTTAGCGAAAGCCGCGACACCCACCGAAAGGAACACCCGGGAAAACCGCCGCAACAAAGAAGCGAGGCAGTGGCAAGAGGTGGATTCTGAGGCTGGAAAACGGCGTTCACAGAGAGCTGGAAGCGGCGGGAACCGGCGTCCTGCATCGTGGAACTGGGAAGTGCGACCAAGGAGGCGGCATCAGGTGATCCATAAACCCCGGCCCCACTAAACCGTAGCTGCAGCAGACCGAAGGCATCCAGGTTAGTGGGAAGTTCAGTAAGTTAGTTCAGATGCAAATTGAACGCAGAGGCTGCAGTAACCATTCAGGCACAGGTGAGGGGAAGCATTTGGGCGAAAGTACTACAAGCTGCAGCGGGCAGCCAGGACTGTTCCTTAACGTACCGAGCTAACAAGATGAAGCAGTAAGTCTTTGAAGGAGAAAAGATGGCTGCTGTTGTTCTGCAAGCACACGCGTCCGAGGATGAAGACCAGGACAGACTCTGAAACAAGAAGCACCAGGCTGCAACTGGTACAATGTGCTTACAGGGCTCACTGGCACCGGTGTGATATTTATGCATCAAGTATGCTGCTATTGCCATCCAGCTTAGGTATCGGCTCCACACTTGATGCCAGAAAACGAAGGGAGGAATTCTTGAAGTGCGCTCTGCAATGTTCCTGCAAGCCTGCTTTAGGGTCAGAGGTCAGAAGGGAGGTGATCCTGCAGCATCAGGGCAGCTTCTGTTCAGGCCTAGAAGACACCGGAGGTAGTAAAGTACCAAGCTAACCAGGTGTCAGCCATCATCATTCAAAGACATTTGGGTCCTACACTAAGGGTAATTGAGCAGAGATTCCAGGTAATAGGAAAATTCAGTGATATGCATCCAGGCAGCTTTTGGGGTTTTCTGTTGAAGAATGTTGCTGCAATGCACAGAGCTGCCATATGATTCAGGCTGTAGTAAGAATGCCAGCAAAGGGTGGTTTTCAGAAGCAGTGCTGGGCGTAAGTGTTCTTCAGAGGAGGTCAGAAAGAGTGGAAGCAGGCATCAACAAAAGCAGAGGTATCAGCTGTTCAGACACTGCAATTTTGCTTACAAAGAGTCATTCAGAGGAAAGCAGGCAAGGGATCTATTGCGCGGCTCAGAGCTGCAAAGACAATCCAATCTCACACCTCAGAGATGAACATATCAGCTACATGAATGTTCAGAAAGCCACTGAACGAAAGGAGTTGCTGACAGAGCTCTAGTAGCTGATGGCAAAAAGAAGCCTCGATGCTGGTGAATGCCTGCGGTCACGAATGAAGGTTTTGAAAGCATGAAAGGATCACCTGTCTGCTTCCTCAGCTGGAAAGGACAAGGACTCTTGTCCAGTTGCCAAGGAGATCGAAGCCATGGAAACAGAAGAAAAGCTCTGGCTCAAGACAAAGGTGAACTTCAAAGGAAAGGACGCGAGAATTCAGAGAAGGAGAGATGTCTCTAGAATGGCTACACTCATGAAAGCTGACTGTCAAGAAAGGCTGGAGAAAACGGATGAACAAACTGTCTGCGAACAACGAGAAGTTGAGACTCCAACCATTCAGGCTGGGACTAAAATAGCCACCTTGGAAGAACAACTGAATCAGACCAGAGCAGGATTGAGATGGAGTGCAGTGCAACGTTGCTCACGGGCTGAACTGAAGCAAAGTAGGGCCGTAGCTCCAGCGAGCTGGAGAAAAGCGAGTTAGGAGGTATGGAAGCAAGATTGGCGTCTTGAATCTCAACTCCTCCC
The DNA here is from genome assembly GCA_017165825.1 of Hepsetus odoe. Classification (NCBI taxonomy): domain Eukaryota; kingdom Metazoa; phylum Chordata; class Actinopteri; order Characiformes; family Hepsetidae; genus Hepsetus; species Hepsetus odoe. The sequence goes on from CM029386.1 coordinate 5,694,578, forward strand.
ACAGACACCATGCCGGGACCTGGTAGTTGCGCCGAAGCGGGCAGCTGAGAACAGTCTGATGGAGAAGCGGCAGGGTGAAGGGGTTGAATTGGCACGCCGATGACCCCACCTTTGGTTCACCCTCGAGTTCAGCAGACTCGAACAAAGGTGGTTAAATGGAGGAATTCAGAAAGTGGAACTTCTTGTAGTGGAACCAGGAGCTGGGATGCTGCCTCACTGGGCTCCAGCGGCGAGGAAATGCGACCGAGAAGAGGAAGAGAGGCAAAGGACATCAGCGTGTCCTGCCAGTTTAAAGTGAACAACAACTTCTGTACTATGGATTCTGTGATAGAGGCGTGAAACAAAGATGCTTTGAGGTTGGAAACAGGGTTCGGACTATGTGAAAAAGACTTCCTCTTTGAGCCCTTCAAGATCATGTTTAGCTCTCTTTCCAGGTTCACTTCGGCCTGCGGCGTTCCACTGAATCCAGGCGATTCCTCCAGTGACTCTGGGGTGAGGACACAGACATCAGTCAAGGTGGACTGAAAACTGCAGATTCCTCACACTGGCACCTCACATGTAGTCGGAGGTCCTTTTCGTGTATTTTGTGGACCTGACCGTACGTCCCAACAAGGGACTTTTTGTCTTTGTAAAGATTTTGGTGTTCTTGGCCTCCCCCAGAGAGTTCGGCTGTGTTTGGCACTTGGGCCGCCTTGCACTTTTTGGGAATTCTGTCACGGATGAGGTGTTTTGTGTGCGATAGAGGGCGCTCTGTTCTGACTGAACACACCTGAGCTAATGAAGGCACAGGTGTGTTCCACATTGGGGCTGACTATTTAAGCCCCGATGAGTCAGAACAGAGCGCGGCTCATTTGTTAGGCTTAGCCTACACTCTGTGGTGGTTTGGTATTTTGGTTTGGTTTAGGCTGCAGTTCCTTGATTTTGGTTAGGAACTGCAGTCCTTTTGTTTTGTTTTGTAAATATAGTTAATAAAGTTACGTTGCGAACTCCTGGCTCAGCATTGGCGTCCTCCCTACACCCCGCCACCGTTACAAGTGCACACATGCAGCAGTGGGCAGCCATATCCAGCACCCCGCGAGCAGTGATGGGGATGGGTGAACCTACATCATTCCAATCCTGGGCCTAGTTCTTAACCAGTAGGCCATTGCTACTCCTTAGCTTTATTAGGTTATATTTGTATATTTATATATAAGACATCATTATGTCTTTTTTAATTCATGCAGGTCTAACATTCATAGCAGAAATAGTGCCAACATTAAACACCACAAATGATGCTAATATAGATAAATGCATACATGTTATATTATTATTGTCTTTGTTGTTTTTGTGTAAGTTATTATTATAATTTGGGTCTCAGTCATTACAGAAAGAGGAGTACAGTTGGAACAAAAAGTGAACATTTTCAAAATACTTTTAAAATCTAGCATGAAAAACTATCATTTTTATTGGGACTCTACTGTGTCTCTAGTCAACCTTTGCACTGCTGAAAGACAACTTTTATCATGTCAACACTGCATAACCTCTACCTAAGACATTCATGAGAACTGACCTAAACAACCATTAACAATTAAAAATGTTATCATTATCATGCAGACATGATGTAGACGTGATGTATTCTTATGAGCTATACAAGTGTTGAATAAGCACCAACCACATCTGACCTGGAAACGAACACTGTGCCAAATTTTCTTACTCTGTCCTTAGAATGGAATTGAATAGAATGGAATCAGATTTGATCTTATATAACTCTTGTTTAACAGTGACGAACATCGGAAAGAGATCATCAACATTAAGTTTTGTTTCTTCTACAGAAATGGGTAAGTCTAATTCTTAGTTAATTCCTTGATTCCTTGAGAATGTGTCATAACGAATATTCTTTGTCAGTTGCAAATATAATAAGAAGAATAATAAAGTAAATTAAACATTAACCCTACATAAACACCTCTTTACACCAATCATTTATAACTTATAAACCTAATATTGTTTAGAACCCTCTCGTGTTAGCAGCAGATCCTTTAAGTTCTGTAGGTTGCAAGGTGAGACAAATTAGTTTGTGAAACTTAGCCTACTGATGTCAATGAAATTGAAATCTGTGGAATGTGAAAAGCAAGCCAACACTTTGAACATATTGTCATGTTCTTCAAAGAATTGCTAAACAAAGTTTATAATGTTACAGGTCACGTTATCCTGCTGAAATAGACCTCTGCTGTTAGGAAAAGGTTGGCAAATAGGGATAAACTTGGTCTACACCAATTTCTAAGTAGATGGTTCATGTCAAAGTAACATCAACATGAATGCACATTAGGGAACAAAGGTTTTGCATCTGAACACTGGCCTAACCACATCACTGACTTAGCTGGTTTGCTTTCATTCCAATGTGATTCATGCTAATTCTTTTCAAAATCTTCACTCATAAAAGTGAAAGTGACTATTTCATTGCGGAAAAACAGCACAGCACACAGTGAAACACATCTGCTTTGCTACACACTGTGCAGCAGTAGGTAGCTATTTATAGCACCCAGCAAGCAATGATGGGGATGATACCTTACTCAAAGTTACCTTAGGGGAACTAACTGGTCTGACATTTGAACCCATGACCTTCCAATCATGGGTCCTATTCCCAACCACAAGGCCACCACTGCCCCACATATATAGCCAACAGTTGACAAGTGACATTGTTACAAGTTATTTATTGATCACTACCTGCAGTTTGAATGTTAAGGCTTATTGGTGTATTTATTAATTCATTTATTTTGTTACTTCATTTATTTTGTTAATTCATTTATTTATTTTGTTTTTTAAATCACCACATTAAAATTATAGTCCAAATTTAGTTAATCCAATCAAATTACAAAACCCAGTGATAAACAATTTTACTCTATCCTTAAGCTTTCTGAGGATCAGAGTTTCAATGAAGCATAAAGGGGCAGGCTTGATCATATGTAACTCTTGTTTAACAGTGACAAAGATGGTAGAAAATTTATTAAAACCGAGTCATCCTTCTGCTCAACATCAAGGTAAGTCCCATCTGTCCTGAGAGTGAAACAGGAAAAATAGAAAAGGATTTGATTTCTTCAGAATATGCAATGTTAAAAAATGGGCAATGTTGGTGGAACGAAATACATGTATCTACCAAATTATGATTACAGTGGCATGAACCATAATTAGATCAGTTTGTCTGTGAACACCATTGAATTAAATTTTGTTACTCAGGTAAACTATGTAAACCTTGGAGGCCTATAGAGTGGAGGTAAGAAAACTTGTATTTAATATCAAATCATGAAGTATTAAAAGCTTTATTGATTATTTGAGAAGTTTACTTAAGATTGCTTTTAATGCACATTTAAAGTTTACTGCCCTTACTTTGCAGGTTGAGATTCAAAGGCATTTTCAAATCACAAATCTTCTTTTATTTTATGCGTTGTTGACATTTCATAATGAGAATGTAGATAGATAGATAGATAGAGAGAGAGAGAGAGAGAGAGAGAGAGAGAGAGAGATGGAGAATCCACCTGTTAATAAATGGACATTTCCTGAGCAGTTGTAAACTGCCATAAATTCAACAAAGGAGAAACAAGGTTATAAAGTAGTTTTTAAAGATTTGTTTGTGTGTTTACTATTTGTACTATTTATGAACTAATGGGGTAGCAAAATGATTTTGAAATGTATTTAACAATAGTCATGTGAAGAAATTAGTACACTCTATGAAAGTCTGAGTGTTTTAGTAACATTCTTGGACATATGGATATTTAATCTCAATTTTAACAATACTGGGAGATTAAACTAAAGGTAATAAACTAAAGGTAATATAACTAAAGGAGAAACTTTTCAAAATCTTCTGTGAAATGTAATTCTACAAAAATGTGATTTCTGGTGAGGAATAAATTAGGACACCCTCAATTTTATTCCAAATTAAATAACTCAAATCACACACAGGTGTAGCACATCGTTACTCAGCATTTTGAAGGAGGTTTGCCCTTTTAATCCTCAGAGTTTGGTGCTCCTGACTGTTGAGGTGAGAGTGAACACCATGGTGAGATCAAAAGAGCTGTCTGAGGCCTTCAGATAGAAGACTATAGCATCTTATAAATCTGGTTAGAGATTTTAAAATATCTTGAAAAAATTTGCAATCAGCCATAAACCAAGTCAAAAACCCAAAAATGTAATCATGGGACCTAAAGCAGGTTCTTGATACTATTGATGTTAAAGTGCATCTACAATCAGAATGAGAATGCACAACTTTCATTTGCATGGGAGGTGTGCAAGGAGGAAACCTTTACCTTTAAGAGAAACATCAAGGTCAGACTGAAGTTTGCCAGAGAGAACATAGACAAATATCAGGACTTCTGGAATACTGTCTTTTGGACAGATTGAATTATTTGGACACCAGCACAGAGGACATGTCTGGTATAAACCAAATACAGTCTTCCAGGAAAAGAACCTCATACCAACTGTGAAACATGGCAGTGGAAGTGTCATGGTTTGGAGATGCTTTGCTGCAGCAGGACCTGATCAGCTCACCATCATAAAATCCATCATGAATTCTATCATGTATCAGAGCATGCCTGAAGAACATGTGAGACCATCTGTAAGAGCATTAAAGCTGAAGCGGAACTGGAACCTGCAACACTGACCCATTGACCTAAAACATACCAGTAACTCCACCTGAGCCAGAGAACTGGCTGAAAACAAAGAAATGGAAAGTCCTGGAGTGGTCAAAGCAAAGTTCAGATCTTAATTCCATTGCTGTGGGATAACAGGCTGTACATGCAAAAATCTTAAACATCTCACATCTCAAAGAAATCAGCATTAAGGAGTAGAGCAAACTTTCCTCAGACCATTGTCAGAGACTCACTGTGGTTATTTCAGCCAAAGGGGTTAACACTAGCTATTAGGGGGTAGGGTGTCCTAACTTTTTCCTCAGTTAGAAAACACTTTATATTTTATATAAATATTTAATATTTAATAAACTTACATTTTCACATGACAGTATAAAATTAGACTATTTTCCATTACTCTGTCTCAGGGACAAAGAAGAATTGCTGCAGTGCTTTGAAGAGTTTAGTTCACATTTCTCATGCCTTAAGATTCTGCTGTATGGGCCAGTTGGGGCAGGAAAGTCAAGCTTCATTAACTCAGTCCAAAAGAGCCTCCTAGGCCATAATGCCATGACTGCCCTGGAAAACACAACTCAGAGTGGAAAAAGCTTCACTCGTTCAGTAAGTAATTCTGCTGATTCATTCTAACACAATTTGCTTGAGAATTTGATATTGAATTCAGCAGAAAGGAGTCACTTAATTAAAAAAAGATTGAATATTAATATCAACGTTAGCATAAAAAAACAGAAATAAATATTTCCCTTTAATAATTAGCCATTTCATACAAATGCCACAATTTAAGGGAAGATATATTATTAAGCTAGTGAACAGTTATTCATTAAAATTGATGTGTTAGATGCAGGAAAAATGGTCAAGAACACAATGATCTGATCACATCTTATAAGGGACAGATGCCTGAATTCTTGAGTCAGAACATCTTGTAGAGTGGTCAGGTGTGCAGTTAGGTGTAAGTGCCGTGGTATGATCAAGTAACATTAAATATTTTAGTTGACTTAAAATAATGTAATACTATAATTCAAATTCAGCTCAGTTAACTCAAATTATAAGAATTCATGACAACATTGTAAATTGTTATTTGTTTATAAATAAAACAAATAACATTTGTTATTTTAAATTGCTTTTACACATATTCCATAAATGGAATTCATTCATTCATTCATTCATTCAAATGTTATGAAACCCATAGAAATATTTAGGATTTTGTATAATAATAATAACAATAATAATAATAATAATACCAACAATAAAATAATAATAATAATAATAATAATTATTATTATTGTTGTTGTTGTTGTTATTATTATTATTCCTTATATATTGTCAATTGCATATTATATTAGAATTTTATATTACATTTTTTAAAAGGAAATGAGATCCCTGAAATGAATTTTTTTCTAGCTTCATGTAGTCAGTTAGTCCAAAAGATTTTATAATGAATTGCAGTCTTCTTCTTTTTCTTTCGGCTGCTCCCGTTTAGGGGCCGCCACAGTGGATCAACTATATCCATTTCTTCCTGTCCTCTGCATCTTCCTGCTTCAAACGGACCACCTGCATGTCCTCTCTCACCACATCCATAAACCTCCTCTTTGGTCTTCCTCTCCTCCTCTTTCCTGGCAGCTCCATCTTCAACATCCTCCTTCCAATATAATCCTCATCTCTTCTCTGGACATGTCCAAACCAACGCAACCTTGCTTCTCTAATCTTGTCTCCAAGATGTCTAACCTGAGCCGTCCCTCTAATATACTCATTTCTAATCCTGTCCATCCTCGTCACACCCAACGAAAATCTCAGCATCTTTAACTCTGACACTTCCAGCTCCACCTCCTGCCTTTTTGTCAGTGCCACTGTATCGAACCCATACAACATAGCTGGTCTCACTACTGTCCTGTAAACCTTCCCTTTTACTCTAGCTGGTACGCGTCTGTCACAAATCACTCCAGCCACTCTGCTCCACCCATTCCAACCAGCCTGCACTCTCTTCTTCACCTCTCTTCCACACTCGCCGTTACTCTGAACTGTTGATCCCAAGTATTTAAACTCCTCCACCTTTGTTACCTCCACCCCCTGCATCCTAACCACTCCACTTTCCTCCCTTTCATTTACACTCATGTATTCTGTCTTTGCTCTACTCACTTTCATTCCTCTCCTCTCCAGAGCATATCTCCATCTCTCCAGGTTCTCCTCAAGCTGCTCCCTACTCTCACTGCAGATCACAATATCATCAGCAAACATCATCGTCCACGGAGACTCCTGTCTAACCTCATCCGTCAATCTGTCCATTACTACTGCAAACAAGAATGGGCTAAGTGCTGATCCTTGATGTAATCCAACCTCTACCTTAAATGCATCTGTCACTCCCACTGCAGATCTCACCACTGTTACACTGCCATCATACATATCCTGAACTACTCTCACATACTTCTCTGTAACACCAGACTTCCTCATACAACACCACAACTCCTCTCTAGGCACCCTGTCATATGCTTTCTCCAAATCCACAAAGGGACAATGCAGCTCCTTCTGACCTTCTCTGTACTTCTCCATCAACACCCTCAGAGCAAACATTGCATCTTTGGTGCTCTTTCTTGGCATAAAACCATACTGCTGTCCACTAATCCTCACCTCTTTTCTTAACCTAGCTTCCATGACTCTTTCCCATAACTTCATGGTGTGGCTGATCAACTTTATCCCTCTATAGTTACTACAGCTCTGTGCATCACCCTTATTCTTGAAGATCAGTACCAGTACACTTCGTCTCCATTCCTCAGGCATCTTCTCACTTGCGAAGATTGTGTTAAACAATCTGGTCAGAAACTCAACCGCCATCTCCCCTAAACATCTCCATGCTTCCACTGGTATGTCATCCGGTAAAACAGCCTTTCCATTCTTCATCCTCTTCATCGCTGCCTTTACTTCCATGTTGTTTATTTGCTGCACTTTCTGGTTCGCTCTCCTTACATCATCCCATTTTCTCTCTCTCTCATTTTCTTCATTCATCAGCCCCTCAAAGTATTCCTTTCATCTGCTCAACACGCTCTTTTCTCCTGTGAGTACGTTTCTATTTCTATCTTTAATCGTCCTGACCTGCTGCACATCTTTCCCAGATCTGTCTCTCTGTCTAGCCAATCGGTAAAGGTCCTTTTCTCCCTCTTTACTGTCCAACCTCTCATACAATTCACCAAACACCTTATCTTTGGCCTTCACCCTGCTTTCTTCGCCCTGTGGTTCATCTCCTTGTACACCTGTCTACTTTCTTCATCTCTCTGACTGTCCCATGTCTTCTTTGCCTCCCTCTTCTTTTGAATACACTCCTGGACTTCTTGGTTCCACCATCAGGTTTCCTTAACCGCCTTCTTCCTTCCAGATGTCACACCAAGTACATTTCTAGCCATCTGCCTGATCACTCCTGCAGCAGTTTCCCAGCAATCCGGTAGCTCTTCAACACCTCTCAGTGCCCGTGTTAACTCCTGAGTGAAATCCACCTTGCAATCCTCCTCCTTCAGCTTCCACCACTGGATCCTCGACTCTGCCCTCACTTTCCTCCTCTTCTTGACCTCCAAGGTCATCCTACAGACCACCATCCTATGCTGTTTAGCGACACTCTCCCCTGTCACTACTTTACAGTCTCTGATCTCTTTCAGACTGACCCTCCTACAAAGAATATAATCCACCTGTGAGCATCTTCCTCCACTCTTATATGTCACCCTGTGCTCCTCCCTTTTCTTAAAATAATTATTAACTACAGCCGTTTCCATCCTTTTTGCAAAATCAACAACCATCTGACCTTCAGCATTCCACTCCTTGACACCATGCCTACCCATCACCTCCTCATCACCTCTGTTCCCTTCACCAACATGACCATTAAAATCTGCACCAATCACCACTCTCTCTCCCCTGTGTACACTCTCTATGACTTCATCTAACTCACTCCAGAATTTTTCCTTCTTTTCCATCTTACAACCAACTTGTGGAGCATAAGCACTAACAACATTCATTATCACTCCTTCAAATTCCAGCTTCAAACTCATCACCCTCCTTGACACCCTCTTCACTTCCAAAACACTCTCCACATACTCTTCCTTCAGGATAATGCCTACTCCATTCCTCCTTCTATCCACCCCATGGAAGAACAGTTTAAACCCTCTTCCAATACACCTGACCTTACTACCCTTCCATTTAGTCTCATGCACACACAAAATGTCAACCTTCCTTCTCTCCATCACATCAGATAATTCTCTACCTTTACCAGTCATACTGCCAACATTCAAAGTCCCTACCCTCACTTCCACTCTCCTCTCCTTCTGTCTCTCCTCTCCCTCTGTACATGCCTTCTTGCTCTTCTTCTTCTTCTTTGGCCAACAGTAGTCCAATTTCCACCTGCACTCTGTAGGCTAACAGCACTGATGGCGGTCATTGTTAACCCAGGCCTCGACCGATCCGGTATGGAATTCTGTATCCTTGTCCGCATATTGATTTGGCAAAGTTTTACACCGGATGCCCTTCCTGACGTAACCCTCCCCATTTACCTGGGCTTGGGACCGGCACAAAGAATTACATTGGCTTGTGCATCCCTAGTGGCTGGGTTTATAATGAACTGCAGTGTGTTTCACATTTTTCCAAGATCAAAACACACAGGCTAAAGAGGCGCAAGGGTGGATATTACCCTTTTGCTTTCTGTGACATCACGGGACTTGAAGCAACAGCCAACAGAGGGATACGACCTGATGACATCATGAAGGCACTGGATGGACATATTAAAGATGGCTACATTGTGAGTTTGCGCTCCTGTTAGGTTAACATGATTATTTTTTTGTGATATCAGTTTGCAAGTTTAAGAAAAATGCCATTGGTATTAAAGTAATACTATACCTAAAAATGAAAACTGAAACAGAAATGTTATTAAAGTATAGCAGACTAATAACAGCTGTGTTATTTACATGAGAAACATTTAGGAACAATTTTAGCATTTACTGTTTTTTCAGTTTGTGGGATCACCATATATACATTTTATGTCTTCTGTTTGAAATGATCAGATTTTAGGAAGATATTAAAATGTTTGGAAATAATTTTTCATTTTAGTTCCACCCTGGAGCATCTATAACAATGAGCAACCTAAAGTACAATCACAGTCCAAAGCCATGTGACAAGGTTCACTGTCTTGTGAGCATTCTTCCTGCTGATGCCATCTCACGAATGGAAAATTCTTTGATTGACAAGATGATGATGGTTCATAGAAAAGCATCTGAGTTGAGTAAGTAGAAAAAGTTCGTCTTTTTCTAATATACTCATTTCATGAGAATTGTATTTGAAATTACATTAAACTAATTAGACTACCAATATATGGAAAGTACTGGAGAGTTGCATTTCACACACCAAATGCTTTTTTTTTTTCAAACTGACTTTGTGTTCAGCTTGATGCTACTTCACAGAAACAGAAGTTTTCTAGAGTGCATTGCTATTTCAATAGCAATAAAAAATATTGCAACAATAAAAATATCAGTACATCCCAAAAACAGTTATTCCCTATCACTCATGGAACTTTTTAAAAAAGCATGGTGGACAAACGTTCACATAAGTCAAACATTTACGGCAATTAGCAGACGCTCTTAATCAGAGCGACTTACAGGTCCTAATTACAGGGACAGTCCCCCTGGAGCAACTCAGGGTTAAGGGTTTCAGGGACCCAGTGGTGATAGTGCTAGAGGTGGGATTCGAACCGAGGACCTCTGGATCCATAGGTCCGTAGGCAAGTACCCTACCACTAGACCTCCACCACCCTTTATATTTTTATATACAAACCTTTATATTATTGATAATGGAAGTGACAAAGATAAATTATTAAATGTGTTTTTCAACAAACTGATATATATGTATATATGGACATCATGGGATCTTCAAATTATTAAACTGCACACAATGTGTCATGGTGATGGCAGCACATGCTGTCAAAGAACCTATATATTCATATCTGGAACCATGTGCTGGAGTGAATGAAAATGTAGTGGAAGACTAATGCTAGATATTGAAAGTGCCACCTTCTGCCTGGAGGGGAATTGTGCTGCCCTCTGCTGGCTGGCAATGACAATAGAAAACAACCCTAATAATTAAATATTTCATTTTAAATATTTCACTAACACTGTACATTACATCAACACAATGACTTATCAATGAGTTATGTTGCTTACATGGAACTTATCTGGATATTCAAATCAAGCAGATCCAATCCAATACGTTTGTCACACAAAAAATATGACATTTGCATAAGAATATGCAAGAAAATCCCATTTTAATACTTTTTAAATACTTTTTTTACATTTGTCTTCTTTCTATCATTTGCATTCTCCTTTGTAGCTGTTTAAGTTTTACCTTTATGGTAAAATGTTTATTCTCTCTAGCTGGGACTGACCTATTACATTAAATGTTGTGGAACAACCGCACACATCTCATGACCAGAATATCGACATATGGCTTGTTTTCTGTATCTTGATTTTACTAGAAATACCACAAGTGATCGTGTTGACAAAAGCTGATCAGGCATGTCAGATGGTCAGTGAAGACTTGACAACAATTTTCCACAGCACAAAGATCAGAGAGAAGGTAATCATTTTGCATGTGTATATCAACGTACAAAGGATAAAACATTTGATGAAAATATTTGAAACATCAGCAACATTATTTATTATATTAATAAAAATGTGCTGTGACAGGTATATTACAGAAAACTGTAAGACAAGCCAATAGCTCATTGCTTTTTTTATGCCAAAACAGCCTTTGCTTTGTGAAATCAGGCAAACCAGCAGTTTGTTTTATCACATCTACCCTTTCATTCCTTCATATTATGTTTTCAAAGAGCCAGATTTCCTTGTATTTTAATGTACTGCCGAGAAATAGTTGTCCAGGCTTCCTGAAGTCCATCTGACCCATTACACATGTTCTTTTTTTGATAAGCTAACCTTTATATGAGTCATTTAAGCAGAACAAAGCTGGCTTTTAAAGTGAAAGTGAAAATGAAAACCCTTGTCATTGTGAGGTCGCAGCACAGCCCACAGTGAAACACAAAGAAATTGGACCTCTGCATTTAACCCATGCAGCTATTGAAAGCGCCCAAGGAGCAATGACAGGGAAGGTACCTTGCTCAAGAGTACCTCAGGGCAACCTACTGGTGAGGGAATCCAACCCACAATCTTCTGCTGCAGGGGCAACCCCCTAACCACTAGGCCACCGCTGCCCCGAAAGAGCTCATGTCAGAAGTGGGATTTGAATGTCCTTCAAGAAGCCTGGAGAACTATTCCTGAAGCTGACTTCACACCAAATTTTCACTCATGCTGGTTGGAATTATACAAGCTTTCATTGTGGTTTACACTGTTGTTACAAGCATTTTTGCACATGTTGCAATAAATCACTTTCCCTAACAAGATTGTGAGAAGGAGTGGCTCAAGACCTTGACACAGAACTGTATGCATGTATGTTTGTTTTTATTTGTTTAGGTTCAGGAGAGCAGTGACAAACTCAGAATCCCCTTGAACAACATCTACCCTGTGAAGAATTATCATATGGAGGTCACACAAAATGACCACATTGAACTTCTCATCCTCACAGCTCTGAAGGATATTGTCACCTTTGCTGGAGACTATGTGATCTATGAGATGAATGACAGTTAGGCCCATCCCTAAAACTATGAGCGAAGCATCTAGAAACCATAGAGTGGGGTATTGGAAGGTGGGTGCTGGTGGGGTCATATTTCATGCATGGTTTGCAATTATAATGACGTAAGAAGGATCCTCCCAGTGACACTTGTTCGTACCTAAAATGTTAGTACAATCCTGGGGAGCAATTAAAAGGATGTTTACAACATATCATCAAACAACTGCCTATTCAGGAATGTCATCTCCTTATTTATCCATGCAATTCAATCAAGACATCCCTAGAAATGTACTAGTAACAAGTGACAGTTACCCTCTTTTAAAGAGGACATATGCATTTAGGCTTAATGGGGGACATTACAACTTGGTGGTGTTGGACTGATCAAAATCTGTTGCTGCACCTATAGCCCATAAAAAAAAAAGTAAAAAAACCACAAAAAAAAAAAAACCACAAAGATCAACATTCTAGGCTATCGCTATTTCTCATATTTACCTTTCTGGTCCATTTGGGGCTTTTTATTTATTAGGGCATTGCTGTATGTTGCCTTTTTGGCACACTTGTACTCAGCTTCATCTCTTTGCTTTCTGCTCCAGCATTGCTGCTTCAGACACTTTTACTTTGTGCTTTTTGTTTGATAACAAGAACAAGTAAGTTGATATATCTGCAGAGTTCTCTCAGTGAACATTGCTTAAAGATCCATAAATCTTTTATGTGACTGTTAATGGTTATTTGGCTAAAGCAAGAACTGAGTTCTCTGCTCTTGTGAACTGGATTCCTTCAAAATGTGAGACATTTTCTTTCCAAACACAGGTGAACACAACTTTTTAGTATTTTGGTGCACATAAATTTGGGGACATAAATTCCCCATAGAAAATGGCCCTAAACATGTTATGTTTCTCTTTCACTAAAGATGAGAAATAAATATTTGTTTGCATGTCAAGTTTTGTGTTCTTGATTTGTTAGGTCCTTATGCTACTATTCCAGATTATTAATACATTTAAAAAATGTTTTTTACAATTTTGTAAAAAACATTTTTGTTGTGCATTTTTGGAGTTATCTTTGTTTTTATGAAATTCAGTATTTGATACTGAGCAGGAAGAGTCAAGCAAGAGTCAAGCACTGGCCCCATTTTTGGAACATAGCGCATTTGATCCCAATTGTGTCACAGCCATCATTGATTTTTAACGGAAACACAGAAATAACACTCTTTTTACTCTCTCTGAAGTTGTCAAAAAACATAAGAATGTTTAATCAATTTAATAATAAATTCAAATTGAAACAATATTTTAACAATATGTTAAGCACATGCTTAAACCCTTTAAAATGTGCTTAAATAAACTCAATAATGCAAAAAGGGTTTTTAGGAGTTAAATCATATATAAATGCTTATATAGGATCGGGGGTTCGAACCCCTTCCCAATGGGTTGCCCTGAGGTGCCCTTGAGCAAGGTGCCGTCCCCGTCCCGCTCCTCCCTGCGATGGGCTGGTGACCTGTCCAGGGTGCGTCCCCCGTTCCTCGCCCTGTGTGCGCTGGGTTGGACACCAGTACTCCCCCGCGACCACGTTTGGGACAAGCGGCAGATAAAGGATAAATGCTTATATTCACATATTTACAAAACTGACAATACTGAAGCACTGAAACTAATTCCTGCTTCTAATATATATGGCCTGTAATGTAAAAAAACATGTGTTCTGTATAATATAAGATGTTGCGTTCCTTTATTAAAGGATCTTTGCATTAGTCAAACACTATATTGATTTTAAAGTGCTTATTCTTGTCATTGAGAGTATACAACAGAGCATGAACCACAACAAAATTGGACCTCTGCATTTAACCTATGCACACAAACACACAGTGTACAGCTATGAAAGGAGGAGCAGTGATGGTCCTTTGCTCAAGGGTACCTCAGCGTAACCTTCTACTAAGGGGTTTGAATCCACAATCTACTGATCCTGTGGCTAACTCCCTAACTACTAGGCCACTGCTGATTTGAAAGAACACTGGAAAAAATGGAATCAGTGAAACTCATTTCACAACAGAAACATGTTTTATACAATATTCACATAAAATGAATCTACGCTAGGAGCTCACATTGAAAACAGAGAGATATTCAATTTGTAATGGAAAGAAATATAAGTTAAAGACAACAAGAGTATCTGAAAATACATTTTATTATCAAAGTAACAGCAATCTTGCAACTTCCTTTTGATGCTCCAGGATCCCAGGTGTCCCCTCAATGCTCTTCACCTTTCAGGGGCCACTCTGACTGGATCCCCATTGAGGCATTCAATTCTCATGCTTGTAGTTAACAACAAATGATCAGATAATCAAAAAATCAGATAATCCCCATATTTGTTCTGGATTTATCCTGTATGATTTCTAAGGAAGTCAATCAGTGGGACTGTTGGTGTCCTAGACATAATTTCCATGTTTAGCCTTTGACTTGAATTTTATTGAGAATGACTATACTTGTCATTGTGAAACACAGCACACAGTGAACCACAACAAAATGAAACCTCTGCTTCTTACCCATACACACACGTACAGCAGGGGGCAGCTATTTAAAGTGTCTGGGGAGCACTGATGGGTACTGTATATAGCTCAAGGGTACAGTAGGGCAACCTCTGTTCTGGGATTCGAAGCCATGACCTTCTGATCCTGGTGCACGTGTGTATGGGTTAAATTAAATTAACCACAATATTTATACTCTTTCCCAGCCCTGTGTGATTTATAAGGCGTTGTTTAAAGAATATAAGAATAAACCTTACAGAATAATTAGACTATATTTACTTATTTACTGAAATATCTTTATGTTTGATTTCATTACTTTAAATTATGGAATTTCCTGAATATCACATTAACATGTGTGAAACAATATGTTTGTTTTTTTTGCAGCCTATGCCCTGAATATTACTATTATTGTGTATTTACAAAGAGAATATGATCCTAGAATGCAGCAAACAGTGGGAAACACCGATTGTTATGTTTTTTGTGATTCAACTCAGATTATACTCATTTTCTACATAGTCACTTGCAAAATTGACCATGTCTTTCAGAGTCATGAGAATGAGCATGTCAATTGAGGCATCTGTGGTGATTTCTGCATGATAGTTCTTGACAGGGTAGATGCTGTTCAAGGGCAGCCCCAGTCTGTTACTGCACTCATGTATCTGAAGAACCAAAGCATTTACATGAATTTGTCACTCTCATGTATGTCAGAGATGTATAGAATACATTACATGATGATATTTACGCTGATAAAATTATGTTATTTATGCTGATAAGTCTTTTTTAAGGAAATGCATGATGACCCAGGCTGTAAATTTGTGTCTTTTTAAGATGGGATCTGCATATTCAAATAGCCGCTTGAATTACCCTGATTTAAAATTCATTACAAAATGTAGAACTTAGATCACATAAAGGAGAATGTCATTGTGAGAGTTAACACATATAGATTACCTTGTCTTTGATCTTTTTGCTGTGATAAATTTTTCTCAAGTCCTTACTGACCAGCATACATGCTTTGTCCACTTTGGTCAAAACCGTGATTTGTGGTATATCTTAAAAAATATGCAAAAGATATATAGGTTGAGCAATATGTTTTTTTAAAAAATAAAAACATAAAACAATATGAAAAACTATATATACCCCACACACACACACACACAGACACACACACACACACAGGTTACAGTCTTCCTGAATTTCAAAAGAGATTATTTTTCCTATTTGATGATCTTTTCAGGAAGAACCTTTTTTTATGCCGTGATGCACTTCCACAGATATGAGCTCTGAAGACTTTGATAGGTCCACCATGCCCCACTCACACCTGATTGTTATTCCATTAATTGAAAACACCGGAATCAAATTTCACCCTTTAATTAACCGCTTAGGCATAATGATCACATCCTTTTGCCTCTCATTGTTCATATGAGACCAGTAAATGGTCAGGTATATTTTTTTGCAATTTGCTTATGTGGAAATCTGAAGATGTTTTATGGAGTATCTATGCAGAAATATTTAGAGCTCACAAAGTTTTAAGCACCAAAGTATATATATTAAAAATGTTTAATTCTAGTTCATTTTTCATACTCTACATCATTATTTACCCATTTTTTTTCCATACTGCAGTACACATATCAGTTGCAATATTTTGTATTGTCATCACTTACTCAGTTCTGAGGCTTTCTGTCGAACTGCTTTCATCTTGTCAATCACTTTGTCATCCATTAATGAGAGGCTGTCAGCTGGAAGAATGCTCACCAGACAGTGAACTTTATCGTATTCAGATGGATTGTGATTGTACTTTGGGTGGTCCTCATTTATAGGTGCACGAACATTAAACTACAACAGAAAAAAAAAAAACAGAATATTTTTGTAAGTATTTTATATTATGTATTTCAACATCTATTGATGTCCAGTATACCTACAGTGTAACCATCTAAAATATGTCCCTCCAATGCTTTGATGATATCCTCAGACTGGATCCCTTCTCCCTTCCCTGCCTCAAGGCCTGTGATGTCTGTCAAAACAAAGGGATAATAACCACCACTTTGTTTCTTCATCTTGTGCGTTCTGATCTGGGAACAAAGCCAAACATATTGCACCTTATTATTCAATCAAATGAACAGGCAAAACAACAGCAAATAAGAATTAGAAAAATCCCATTTTAAAAATGTCCTTTTATTCTTGTTGCTAAATAAATATATTTAGACATTCTTAGTAGAATTTGCTGAATAATTGTTAGTGGTGTCAAAAAGCTGTTTTATTAAAAAAATATATATATGCAAATTTTATTACTTTGTTGCTTATAGAAGCTAGTGAAGTGAAAGTGAAGAATTGTTCTTGTGAGCACATAGCACAGCACACAGTGAACCACAACAAAATTCTCTCTCTGCCTTTTTCCCACACACACCATCAATAGGGGGCAGCCATGCAGCCAGTGCCAAGGGAGCAGTGAGGGGGACAGAACCTTGTTCAAGGTTACCTCAGGGCAACCTAGAGGTCCAGGATTTGAACCCATGACCATTAAAGTGTGATATTCAATTCACTCTTTTTTCAAAACCAACCAGCAGCTTTCAGCTTCAGGTATTGTGTCAACAGTGTTACTGAGACTGTCTGATGTAAATTATATTCTAATATCAACACAGCTCTCAGAACCTCACTTCTGCTGAATTCTGCTGAATGAACCCTGCTACATGTCCTTGTGGGTCTCATTTTTATAGGGAAATAAATTAATGGACCATGAATTAAAAAAAAGACAAGAAAGAATCAGAAAATAAAAAGGGATAACAGATCATCAAGAATGAATCTGTGGATCAACAAAACTTTACCCACAGATAAATAGTACTTTTACTTTTGAGATATTGTTGAGTACTGTCACCCCAGCCCTGGATGGCCCCCTTCCAATAATCAAACTTCACAGTTGATTCGGACTGAGACAAAAATATTTACACATCCACTGTATGCAGAAAAGGTTGTGGTGAAAAATGTTTGTCTATAATGTTGTACTTTTTAAGAATGGAATGAAAAAAATAAGCTCCCACTCCATTTCATGCTCAGCCACCCCTGGATCACATATGCCTAGAAGATATTACATTTTGAACAAATAAACACACATTTTATGAATGGGAAATCTCAGATTTGACACTGGAATTTGGAATATTCCAGAAACCAGTGCCATGAAGTCCTGGTCTGAAGTGTCCTGTTGTCTTCTGAGCTGAAAGAAAAACAGTGTTATGTTCTATAAATTACCTGTGGAGGCGCTGACTAGTTTGAAAACAACTAACAAATTACTTACTGAAGTAGTGAAGCTTTTTCCACTCTGTGTCGTATTTTCCAGAGCACTTATGACATTACGCCCTAAAAGGGCCCTCTGGACAGAGTTTATGAAGCATGACTTCCCAGCCCCAACTGGTCCATACAGTAGCATTTTAAGGGGCTTCAGTTTTGGCAAACACTCATTCAGATAATTCAAAGTCTCCTCTTGTTCACTGTAAATTCAAAGGTCAGTTAAGAGTATTAAAGTTAGATGAAGCTGACACATAAAGTGAAGAAAGAAAAAAACACATAAATGAGCCCAATGATTTGTGTGTAACCCAGTATTCAATCTGAAATTCATTCCTATGCTAATTTTCAAAATTTTACAATCACTGTTCAAATTACATTTTATTTAATGTACAAAACATCGCTATGCCATTCATTAACCATTACCATATTTAATAATTGTTCATTAGGCATTCGATTTGACTTAGTATTACTTAGTTATTATTTTGTGAGTAACCTGTTTTTTCTTACATATTTATAGATCAGTGATAGGAAGTAAAGAGCAAGTAATAGTCAAAATGTACAGATTTCACTAAAGTACAGTGAAGCAGCTGAATGTGGTCTGTGTTTTAAAAAATGAAGGAAAATCCCACACTTTATAGATGAATTTACAGAAAGTTAAGGGGACTAATGTAACAAATACCTTCTTCCTCATCTTAAATGTGATTTTATTGCATACACAAATATGGTCTTACCTCCATTTTATTACCCGCCAAGGTCCATTTTGGTCTGGTGAAATTTAATGCAACATTGTTAGCAGAAGCATTATAAATTGTTGAATTTTAAAATCTTTTTTGACTTTCCTAACACAGTTTCATTTTGGGCACGGTAAAGAGCGCTCTGTTCTGCCTGAGCACACCTGAGCTCATGAAGACACAGGTTTACTTCATTGGGGCTGATATTTAAGCCCCGATGAGTCAGAACAGGGTGCGGCTCATTCACTAGGTGAAGTCTACAGTTAATGGTGGTTTTGAAATCTTGTTACTGTCTCGACTGCATTTCCTTGTGTCTTGTTTTGGTTAATATGATGAATAAAGTTATGTTCCTGACTCCCGGCTCTGCACTGATGTCCTTCCCACACCCCACCACCGTTACACACATAGAAGACAGTCAGCACTATTATTTTTGATACAAAATTAGATACTGAGAAATCTAGTCATCATTTGAATAATAGATTAGTAGGTGTTTAGCGACCCAAGTCTATAGCCATGGCTTCTTGTTTTGCTGGGATATAAACATGATACAGGGGGCAATTACCCTCAGTCTGTCACGGATCAGGTGTTTTGTGCACGATAGAGGGCGCTCTGTTCTGACTGAACACACCTGAGCTAATGAAGGCACAGGTGTGTTTCATTGGGGCTGACTATTTAAGCCCCGATGAGTCAGAACAGAGCGCGGCTCATTTGTTAGGCTCTGCCTACACACTGTGGTGGGTTTGTGTTTGGGAATCTGGTGTTCTTGGTTTAGGCTGCAGTTCTCTTGTTTTAGTTAAGACTGCAGTCCTTGTTTCTTGTTTTGGAAGTATAGTTAATAAAGTTACGTTGCGAACTCCTGGCTCAGCACTGGCGTCCTCCCTGCACCCCGCCACCGTTACACAGTCATTAATGAAAACGCAGGAAATAATACACAGTATTGAAATCTTCATTTGCCAGACAATGGCTATCAAAAAAGTAATTCCCATATGAACTGTAAAGGCAATGATTGCTTAATGCTCAGTGTTTTTACATTTATTTTAATCGCCTTACACAAGATTTTCTTCCTACTGCAAGAATACCTGAGCCAGATTAAAGCCAGCTAACTTGACAACTGGAACAAAATAGCAGTGTTTTAACATTTGCAGCATATAACAGACACTCTTATCCAGAGCAACTTACATGTCCTAATTACAGGGACAGTCCCCCTGGAGCAATTCAGGGTTAAGGGTTTGCTCAGGGACCCAGTGGTGGTAGTGCCAGAGGTGGGATTCGAACCTAGGACTTCTTGAACCATAGGTCCATAGGTAAGTATCCTACCACTAGACCACCAACACCCGTTTAATATTTACTCCATGGATTCAGAGAATCAAAGCATCTGAATGGGACAGTGTTTTACTAAATAAAGCAGAATGTCACACTTCATCATCAGAAAGTTAAGGGGACTAATACACGAGTAAATATTGCTCATTCAAGTCCTCAGTATAAATAAAGTAAAATAAATAAAGACACACATATACCACTTAGTGGAACAAGCAGAAGTGATTCAATTAATAAGTGATAAATTAAGGATTAAATGGTTCATGAAAAAAAAATCAAACCCTCGGCTGAGTGTATTTCAATTAATCAATTACAATGTTATTTCTAACAACCTTGCTAGCAAGACCAACATAGCATAAAGCAATGGTCTGTTTTTAAACTGACTGTACAAGTGAAACTTACTTGATGCAGGAAATGATGATTCATTTCCCATCGTTTTATCTGAAACAGAAATTACATATTAACACTGTGCATTAATGGGAGTGCATTACTGGAACACAACAAAGAGTAAATTAAAAATCTATTTTAAAAAAATAAAAAGTCAATTAAAAATATAAAATATTTAAATTAATCTAATAACCTTTTGTCACAGTTTGTCTCTGTGAGGCTTCTCGTTTTGTACAGTAGAGGGTGCTCTGTTCTGAATGGGGACACCTGAGCTCATGAAGGCACCGGTGTGCTTCATTGGGGCTGCTATTTAAGCTCTGAAGAGTCAGAACAGAGTGTGGCTCATTCACAAGTTGAAGCCTTAAGTGAATGGTGGTTTTGTTTCTATGGACAATAAAGTTATGTTCTGGACTACTGGCTCTGCACTGACGTCCTATCACACCCCACCACCATTGCAGAAATGAGCCACCATAACCTGGACGTCGCGATCCTCAAAGGCTGGTTTGAGGAGCGGGCGCTCAGAGTTCTGGTGGAGATCCTCAGGACGAAGGTTCAGCAACTGAGGACCTTAGTTCCCACACGGTTGTTCTTTGGAGCTCCGCGAGCGGATCAGAGGGACACATAGCGCAACAGCCACGGAGCTCTTGAGACACCTGGAGCAGCTGGCATGCTCAATCCAGCTCGTCTCATCTCTAGAGTCCAACGAGCGCCTGGAGGAGTACGGCCGTGTAAGAAAGTGTAAGAAACTGGAAGATGACAATGTCTCTCTCCACGCCATGAATCACCAGCTGCAGGAGAGCAACCTTGCTGAGGTACATTCCCTTCAGGAAGAATTAGCTAAGTTAATAGGGAACTGAAGGAAAAGCAGGCTGGGTGTCTAGAATATGAAAAGGACTTTAAAGACCAGAGAGAACAGATTATTTGGTTAACTGAAAGCTTGAACAGTACCCAGGAGAGACTAAGGAATAGATCAGAAAAGCTCTGACAGGCCAGTGTGAACCACAATGCACTTCTTATGGACATTCACCAAAGAGATTAACAGATCAGCTGCATGAACATTCAGATCACTCAACAGGAGGAGTTGCAGACCAGGCTCAACCAGCAGCTGACAGAGAGAGAAGCCTCCATGCAACAGGTGAAGAAAAAAGTGCAGGACAACAAGAAGAAAAGCAACACGCATGCCAGCGCTTTGGACAAAAAGAGCTCTGACTTTTACAAGAACTCAAACGGACGGAGTGGTCTCTAAAACGGACAAAGATGGAAAGGTATTGAAAAAACACACAGTTAAACACAAACACGAAAACAAAGAGAAGGACAAAGTTCAGAGTTTGGTGTGGAATCAGGACATGAATGAAAAATTTGTAAAGAGCCTCACTTTTGGCAGAAGTCCCTCATCGTGGAAACTGAGTCGCCCTCTCAGAGTAAGGTCAAACTCTCTAGTCATGACAAAGACCACTTTAAGAAAAAGGACCAATTAGCAAAAGATAAAGCTGATGACAAAGACTGGTCCAGGAAGGAGCTTCAGAGATTATCTAAAGAAGAGAAATCAAAGAAATCAAAGGAGTCCAACAAAGAGAAAGTCAGCAAATAGGAAAAAGACAAACCTTTGAAAGCTAAGAAGGAGAAAGGCATGAAAGACAAAAAAAATAAAGGATGAGAAACAAAAATCTCACAAAGAGGACAGAAAGAAAAAGTTCAAGGACAAAGCTCTAAAGGCAGAAAAGAGTGACAAGAAACAAGACTAGGGGTGGCGGTGGTCTAGTGGTAGGGTACTTGCCTACGGACCTCTGGATCAAGAGGTCCCTGGTTCGAATCCCACCTCTAGCACTACCACCACTGGGTCCCTGAGCAAGACCCTTAACCCCGAGTTGCTCCAGGGGGACTGTCCCTGCAATTAGGCCCTGTAAGTTGCTCTGGATAAGAGTGTCTGTTAAATGCTGTAAATGTAAACTGGACTGAAGCTCTGGGATACCCCTCACCACCAGCAGCAGCCCTGGATGTGGCAGCGGCTGGCAAGAGGTCCCTTTGTGTTTAAGTTTGTTTTGCTTTGTTGACCCAGCCATGTGCCCCATTAAGGGGGCTGTTTATGTTTCAGTTGTTGAGGGTTTTTGTTTGGCCTCCCCCCGGAAGCTTTGCTCAGGGTGAGGCTATGTTTTAGCGCCCCAGGATTTGTGGCTTCTGTCACTGAGTGGCTTCAGGTTTTCAGTAAAGGGCGCTCTGTTCTGACTGAGCACACCTGAGCTCATGAAGGCACAGGTGTGCTTCATTGGGGCTGCTATTTAAGCTCCGATGAGTCAGAACAAAGCGTGGCTCATTCACAAGGCGAAGCCTTAAGTTAATGGTGGTTTTTAGATCCTGTTTTGGTCACGACTGCAGTTCCTTGTGTCGTGTTTTGGTAAGAACTGCAGTCCTTGTTTCTGGTTTTGTTTGCTATGGAAAATAAAGATATTGTTCTGGACTACTGGCTCCAATACCCTGCTACCGTTACACCTTTATTAATTTTTTGTTATCATAACTGCTCATAAAATTTAACTGTCATTACTGTCACATCCTTTTGGCTTAGATAATTGTCTAAATATAACGTAAAGTCTTTAAAGTAGATCTTTACTCTTATAACATTTTTGCTTAGTTAAGTGTCTGAATGTAAGGTAACAAAACCAAAACTGTTTAACATTCTGTTAATACATTATATTCAATGAGCTCCAACTTTTAAGGCACTATTTTAAAATAAAATAAACTTTGGAGTTGCTTTTCATCTGTTGACAAAAGTGTATCAGCTTATTCCTATGAGGCTGGGCAAGAAACCATCCTCGTGCCCATCTTTATTCTAATTAAAGAGAAGAAAGCATAAAAGTAATCTGTACATCAGCTGTTGTGCTAAACTTTACAAGCAACTGTAGCATTTAACTAATCACTATTGAAATGGTACATATACATTCCTTTATTTATTGCATTGTTGCATTAGAAAAGTTCCAAAATTACCTTTCTCAGTTGGCTGAGTTCGGTCCTTATCTGAAGTTTCTCTGAAACAAATGGATCTTACCCCACAGTCTAAACTGTATGTATGCTTCTATTTATTTTTAGTTTCTAGTTCATTACTGTCACACTGCATTCCACTACTTGGAAACCATGTAGGAATGCTTACCATCATAAGCCAGTTCCTGTATTTACTAGTTTTCTTCTAGATTTCTTCTAGAATCAAAATAATTGAATAAGACATAAACAGTTTCTGATTAATAGCGTTACAGAAAAAGGCAGAAACATTCTTGACATCTTATGTAAGTTAATCTAAAGACTTTATGAAAAAATATGTATTGTTGGAGAATTTCTATTCATTCATCAAAACAGATTCAAACAACTGGAACAATAGATTCTGTGGTTGATGACCAAGAAATAATAAATTCAAAACCTCTGAAAGTGATAAAAATGGGACATGTTTAACATCAACAGTTATGTCACAGTGGCTCAAAAAAGCTTCCAACAGGCAGATTTTGGGAGACTTGTGTCTCTTTGTATGCAGTTATGGTGTCAGCCAGGGGTTGAGTTGGAATTTGAGCCAGTAATTGTATTGGTGGACAAAGGATTGGACCACATTTGTTAAGCAGGGCTCAGGGAGGGGTGTTGCCCAGTGTGCCCAAGAGATACTGTACCCTAATTCATGGAAACAACTTTGAAATGTTTGTATTCTAGTAAAAAGCCTTTAGCTGTTGATGTTGCATATGTTTGCCCTGAAAGTTGGAACCTTCCTCTAAAGTAATGTCACTAAAAGCTAGAAATAACAGAAATAACAGCTAGAAATACATTTTGGCATATGAAATGAACAAAGATTAATTTAATTACTGGCTAAGAATCAAGAAGTGTCTCCAATCCAGATAAACTAACAAACAGGAAAGCCCACACTCGTGAGCTACAACATTCCAACTACTTTCCTTCCGCATAGCTGTTTGTCAGGACTTGTGGCTCCAAATGTCAAAACAATGAAGACCTCTAGTACTGGGAAAATCTTGTAAAGGCTTGTTTTAAGGCTGCATTCATGTGACTACGTAAGACTTCACAGGCCTTTTATGACAATTTCCTGAACCAGCAGAGACATTTATAGAAGTTTTTGTTCAACAAGCATCAGTTGTTTCACTCCGCAGTGAAACTGGTGAAAGTAATCTTTATTAAAAGAGTTGCTTGTTGGAATAAAACTTTACAAATGTCTATGTAAGTTCATGTAAACTCATAAGGAAATCATATATTCCCATTCCAATTATAAATAGGAATTTTCCCAGGAAACAGAAAATAGCTTACTGGGGATGGATGCAAGCTTAATTTCTAAAATGTATAGCGTGATTTTGATAATAGCAAATTATTACATTACAATTCCTTACATTCCTTATTTTTTATTTCCTATTCCTATTACTTGTGTCAAAAGCATGCAAGCTAGTTGTTAATCTTGGAACTGCAATATAGTTTCTTTCAGAAATATTGGCAGCCTTGTTAAAAATTGTCATGGGTGAGTGTCGTCTTGGGTATGGTAGAGGGCGCTCTGTTCTGACTGAGCACACCTCATGAGGCACAGGTGTGCTTCAATGGGGCTGCTATTTAAGCCCTGATGAGTAAGAACAGAGTGTGGTTCATCCACTAGGTGAACCCTACAGTTAATGGTGGTTTTGATATCTTGTTACTGTCTCGACTGCAGTTCCTTGTGTGTTATTTTGGTCAGAACTGCAGTCCTTTGGTCTTGATTTGTTTAGTATGAACAATAAAGTTATGTTCCTGACTCCTGAACTTATGACTTTTTAAGACCACACACCAGCTAGGAGAAAAGGTCTAGAAATTAAGAGCTGGCAGCATAAGAAGTTCAAAAGGCTAATTTATCATGGTTTGGCACAGCTCTGAAATGGGTTAAAGTACATACACTAGTAGTCCTGTTAGCTTTGAATTATGCCCATGCAAGTTTTTCTTGGCTCCTTTCTTGGTTTAAGGCCAGTTTTTTTAGTTGACATGACGTTTAGTTGACATGATGTCTATTGGCATCAGTGTGTAGTATCCCATTGTCTGCACTATTGTCTTCCCCATTTCACAATTTTACCTTTTTAACACAGACTCTATGTGTATCAATCATGAGCCAGTTTTGTTTGTTACCCACAATTCAAGTTCCACTGTCAGCATTGGGGTTTAGTTTTCTCCAGACTGTCTAGTTCCATTCCATAAGCATTAGTTTGGAAAGTTGAGGTGACGCTTTGGGGAAGCCCAAACTATGGACTATGGACTTTGTGGACAATGAAAATAATCACTGTGTAATTTCAGGGTGATTAAGGGATAGTCCAAACCAACTGACCCAACTTTTTTTCATAGTTCCCTAATATATTTATCACAGATTAATAATGATCTGTTGTAACTGGATTTATGACTAGGGTGAGGGTTAGGTTTACATTTTTTGTGAAGGATAATGTAACGTTTTGGGTAGGATTACATTTAGGGAAAATTTTAGTTATTAATTTATAAATTCATACATGATAAGACCTGATAAGTAATTTATACAGATTTGGAAAACACCAAATATGCCCAATGTATAAACAGTTTATCTCAGTTTATTTCAATACACGGAAAAAAGAAAAATAAAATGTGTCTTTTACCTCAAACATGAAATTTTAATAATCTTTTTTTGGGGTCAGTTTAATATGCAGGACTTAATCATACACAGGCAAACTTTACATGTAGAATAAAACTTGCTTTTATTTCTAAATCCTAGTGATTATAAAATATTCTATAACAATTTCAGATTCAATTTCAAGAATAGAAAAAATGCACTTTGGAATACAGCTCGGTAGTATGCATTAATACAATAACGGTAGAAAGAAACAAATGTGGAAAAAAAGAAAAATATAAACATCAATAATGACAAAAGTTCAGTTTGGAGCTCAGAAATTTGTTTTGTGATTAATGGCACTCAGAACCAGAATTATATCCCCAATCCTCAGAATACTGATGGGCTACCTGGAAGTACCTTGTTGTGGTTAACAACATAATCTTGAGCATATTTTACCATTTTCAGTAATGCCATTAGTATTAGAACATCTTTTGTGTTGTTTGTATCAGACTCCTCAAAGTAGTTGCTCACAGGGAAGATGTATTTCAGGGGAACACCAAGACTGTTGCAGCAGACAGTCATCTAAACACAAATGCAAAATAAATAAGTAAATTAATTAAAAGGTTTAGTACCCATTAATAATTTAAAAATCTACTAACCACATACCAACCACCATAGTAGGATATATGTAGGGTACATAAGCATACATGCAGTAACATACAGTCACCAACCTTCTCTTTGATTTTCCTGCTTCTATAGATCTGTGTTAGATCTCGCTTAACCATAGGACAGACATCATCATCCACCTTGGTCAGAACAACCAAATGAGGGATGTCTAAAATGAACAGATATTGAGCTCTATTGATGTTCACTTTTTTCAAGTGTAAAACAAAAATGAACACATAGCTAGTTGCACCAAAAATGCAACAAATGCACCAAAATAATAAAAAAAAACTTTTTTTACCTAAAAATACAAGCACACACACATACAGTACTGTGCAAAAGTTTGAAGCAGGTGTGAAAAAATGCTGTAAACAAAGAATGCTTTCAGAAATATAAATAATGATTGTTTATTTTTATCAATTTACAAAATGCGAAGTGAGCGAACAAAAGAAAAATCTAAATCAAATCAATATTTGGTGTTACTACCTTTTGCCTTCCAACCAGCATCAGTTCTTCTAGGTACACTTGCACAAAGTCAGGGATTTTGTAGGATTATAGTCGGTGTATGATCAACCAACTTTACCAAACAGGTGCTGATGATCATCATTGTCACACAGAGGTTGAAATACAGTCATTAACTGAAACAGAAGCAGCTGTGTGGGAGGCTTAAAATTGGGTGAGGAACAGCCAAACTCTGCTACCAAGGTGAGATTGTGGAAGACAGTTTCATGTCATGGCAAGATTGAGCACAGCAACAAGACACAAGGTAGTTATACTGCATCAGCAGTAAGATTAACACTACCATTCCTGAAAGCATTCTTTGTTTACAGCATTTTTTCCACACCTGCTGAAATCATTTGCACAGTACTGTATATATATTTGTCACATGTCTTTACATTCAAAAAACTCACCCAGAGCAATGGCTTTCTCCCTCACAATTTCCATCTTTCTGAGGAGACCTGGGCCTAATCGAGAGATGGAACTTGCAGGCACAACACTAATCAAGCAGTGGACCATGTCATTCAGAGTTGGTTCCTTAATGAAGTCTGGTTTGTGTTCACCCAGAGGAGTAACAGGGTTAAACTTGAGAGAATGAGACAAAAATTTGGAGTGGATTCAATGAGTGCCCAAAGTACCCTTGAAGAAACAATGATTGAAACTTTAGTATTTTCTATAATTTCTTTAAACTTTATTCTACAGCTTAATAAAAAAACAGGCATTTTGTAAACTCAATTATTTAAACTGATTGGTTGTTTTATGTTGAATCGGAGGAAGCAGCAACCATACAAATGTCCATAAAGCAATAAGCTTAAGCATAAGTGTTCAAGCATAAAGTTAAGAATAAAGTGTTAAGTATTTTTATGCTTTACCTACCTCATAGCCATCTTTCATATGGCCTTTCAATGCAGTAATAATATCCTCAGGACTGGTACCATCATCATTCCCTTCTTCCAGGCCCATAACATCAATTAAAACAAATGGCAGGGGCACAGATCTTTTGTCTGTAATGGGGTAGGCTTTGTACTGCGAAAATGAAAACGAAATAAGAACACAAACCATTTTTATATATTTAAAAAACTTAAAACAAATATGTGAAAAATCTGGGTAGTTACTGCTTAATGGGTCCAATTGGGAATCAATGTAATGAGGTATCATTATATATAGTGTATCAGATAAACATACTCACTACTTTTGTGCAGCTTTTTCCAGCGTTTGATTTTTCATGGGCCATGTTTTCCATTTCTCCTTTGAAGCTGCTTTGCACTGAGTTTATGAAGCAGGACTTTCCTGCTCCTACTGGTCCAATCATCATGATTCTGAGATGTCTGAGCTCTGGCTTGTTTAGTTGGATGCCAGTTAACTTTGCCTCTAGGTCTTTCTTTCCACTATTCAGGACAAAGTTAAATGATTTAAATCTTTTTAAAAAGCATCAAAATGACTTTATGTATATGCAAATATGTACATATGCAAATGCATAATCTTCATCCAGAGTTGCATTAATTAAGATCTTGTATTGATAATGGGAGAATCAAACTTCAGCATAAGTGTGATTAAGGTCTTGAATATATGGTGGCCAATCCTTGTTTCAAAATTGATTCATGCACCCTGAACCACTCTTTCTTAATTTTGTTTTTTTTTTTTTCAGTGATGGAAAAAAAAAACATATCTATTTTATTTGTTCTTTTTTTTTTCAATTTTTCCTTACTGTGAAAAGTCTGGTATGAGGGACAGTGAGTAGACTAAGAAAACCATGAGGGGAATAGAATGTCAGTAGTTCACATAGGTTGAGATTAGAAAGATTATGTTTATAGGTGAGAAGCAAGATCGTACAGTACTGAATTTGTAGAAATCTGGGCAAAAAGTACCTAGAGCATGAGAGATTCTGTAAGGACCTAAGTGAACAGGTAGTTTGGTTAACTGACAGCTTGGGCAGTACCCAGGAGAATCTAAGGGCTGAATCAGAAAAACTCAGACAGGCCAGTATGCACCTTCTGCACTTCTCACAGACATTCACCAAAGAGATGAACAGATCAGTTGCATGAACATTCAGATCATTCAACAAAAGAAGTTGCTGACGAGGCTCAACCAACAGCTGACAGAGAGCGAGACCTCTGCTTTGCAGGCGACCACCTCAGCAACAAACAAATGGCTGAAACACAAGGAAAAGATCACCAATCTGCTTTCTCAACTTGAGGAGACCAAAGGACTCTTGTCTCTTTGCCAGAGTGAAATCGAAACCATGGAAATGGAAAAAAAGGCTCTAGCTCAAGACAATGGTGAGCTTCAAGGAGAGGTCAGTAAACTCATCTAAGAGAGAGAGGTCCTGAGGAAGGAACTGCAAGCTGCAAATGTTGTCTGGAGGGAATGGCTGAAGAGAACAGAGGAACAGGAGATGCTGGAAACTAAAGTGGCCACTATGGAAGAACAGCTGAATAGCACCAGAATAGAGCTGAAGCAGGTGCAAGACAACAGCGCCACTCTGCAGGCTGAACTGGAAAAAGCCCGGAGAGAGGCCATTAAGGACACAGAGCTGGAAGAGCTTGTCAGAGGTATTGAAGCTGAATGGAAGATCTGCAAATCTCAACTCACCTGTCCAGGGTGCGTCCCCTGTCCTTCGCCCTGTGTGTGCTGGGTTGGACTCCAGCACTCCCCCGCGACCCCGTTTGGGACAAGCAGCAGAAAATGGATGGATGGATGGAAATCTCAACTCACTCAGCAGACCCCTGGGCATGCTGGGACCCTGGTGGAGAGCTTCAAATAGGAGCAGCTGAGGAACAGTCCGATGGAGAATGAGAGGCAGGTAAAGATTCCAGTGACTGAGCAGCCATGTGAGAACTCTGAGAAGGGTGCTCAGAGCACAATCAGAGACACCCTACCTTCTGTTTTCCCTCACAATTCAGCAGACTCAGATCAGGGTAACCGGTTGAGGAGTCAATGTGAAAGTTCTCGCAGTGGAACCAAGAGCAGGGACTCTGCCACACTGAGCTCCAAGCAGCAGAGAGACAAAAACAAGGTCAAGAAAAGGAGGAAGAAGGAGCCAAGAAACATCAGCAAGGAAGTGTGCTTTGAGAAAGTGAACAAATTCTGCACCTCAGATTCTGGGACAGGAGACATGGAGAACGAGGATGACAGGGGTTTGATGCCGAGCTCGAACTGTGTGAAAGGCTCTTCCTCTTTGATCCTTAAGGAATCCTCTGTGTTTAGCCCTCTGTCTGCGTCCTCTTCTCACAGGAGCTTGGGCTCACAAAAACTCACACAGCCTTTGGCAGAGCAGCACCCAAAGCAGTGGAAGAACAGTCTGACAGACGAGGAGTGCAAAGAGATCAACATTGAACTTCAGCCTTTCCACTCCATCGATACCTCACTCTATCCGCAATAACTTTCACACCAAGGCTCCCACAGCAGTGTTGTCTAACAGCAAGTTTGGCTTCATTGTGATCGATGGTAGCGGTGTGCGATATGGGGCAGAGAGACACAGGGCAGAAAGGGACAAGACCATTTGTCTGACATCCAAGCAGGAGATGGATAGTCCTTGCTTTGCAGGCAAGGGGACAGAACAAGAGTATGAACTGAGTAAGTGTATGCCTGTGTTGAAATGGTTTGTTAAGAACTATCAGAAATTCGATACCCCTCTGGAGATCGTCATTAAAGAAAGTGGGAGAGGCCGCCCTTATGACCATGGGGTCCCACAATGGACAAAGACTTTAGGATACCCCTCACCACCGCCAGCAACCCTGGACGTGGCACCGGCTGGTCAAGGGCCCCTTTTTGTTGAAGTTAGTTTTGTTTTGTAGACCTGGCCATGTGCCCCATAAAGGGGCTGTTTTTGAAGGGTTTTTTGTTCTTGGACTCCACCCAGAGGTTCTGCTCAGGGCGAGGCTATGTTTTGGCGCCTCAGGATTTGCTCCTTTTGGGGGGGGGGGATTTTGTCACGGGTGAGGTCTGATTTGGGCACAGTAGAGGGCGCTCTGTTCTGACTGAGCACACCTGAGCTCATGAAGGTACAGGTGTGCTTCATTTGGGCTGCTATGTAAGCCCCGATGAGTCAGAACAGAGCACGGCTCATTCACTAGGCGAAGCCTACACTTAATGGTTGTTTTGATACTTTTGGTAACTTGGTTTAGACTGCAGTTCCTTGGATCTTGGTTTTAGTTAGAACTGCAGTCCTTGGATCTTGTTTTGGTTTATATGAGCAATAAAGCTATGTTCTGGACTCCTGGCTCTGCGTTGACGTCCTTCCCGCACCCCGCCACAGTTACAGAAATGTACATTTTAATGCACCTAGTTTCTATATTATTCATTTCTATTCTTCTCTTTTGGCTGGAACAAGAATAATGAATGGAATGTGAATACCAAATATAAAAAAAAAAAAACTTAATGCCTTGAAATGTTCAGTGTTTACTAGGGAGACTTTAGTTATTTTAATGCCCATGTGCTAAACACCAGCTTTATATTTGTGAGGAAAATTTCATGAAGCATTCAATTGGTTTACACATTTCAAGCCTATTCTCACCCTAATAAATTTGCATTTCCACACATTTTGTAACAATCAGAAGCTGAACCTGCCAGGAAGAGCGCGGTGAGAGCGGAGCGTTCGTTTGGACTTTGTTTGGACTTTATGTTGAACGTTTGCGTTACCTCTCTCCTTTTGGGGGGTCCTGCTTCGAAGGAGGCAGGGTCTGGCGCCCCGGGAGTAGGCGCCTTTGGGGAGGGGTACTGTAATGATCCTGTACCAGTAGAGGGCGCCCTACTCTGATTGTGCACACCTGGGCATTGGGTGCCAGGTGTGCCTCATCAGGGCTGGCGTTATAAGCCCCGGTGAATCAGAGCAGAGTCATTCTGTGTGCGCACTTTGTGATTATTTGTTATGTTTTACACTTGTTACGTTTAGCTTTGAGTTCTGTGCACGTTATACGTCATTAAAGTCCAGTATGAAGCTCTCAGGTCTGCGTTGGCGTCCAGCCTTCAAACTCCCCGACACCGTGACACATTTAGTCAAAACATTCTCATGGTTGCCCAGTAACTTTCTCTGTAAGAGCTCATATCCGGCTCTTCAAGACCACATTGCTCCATGGTATTGTTTTATACATTTCATTTCATATGTACAGACAACGCTGCATTTGGGAAAGCTGTATATCATGAGATGCAGCATATTTACATACAACTTGCAAGGTGTTTGCTGATAGAAGCAGAATATCTTACTTACTTCCAGTCCACATTCCTCCATTCTGTATCAAAATCTGTGAAGTATCAGAATCAGTTTCAGAATTAGGAAAACTTCATTGATTTGATCCAGATCCAGGAAATGGGGTGGATAACATGTATATAATCTCACATGCAAAGTAATGTAATTACAATGAGATTATAGCTACAGAGGAGAAAGCTGCAAAGCCAAAATAAACATAAACCTGTAATATGTGCTTACATGTTTTATGATTGTGCAGGGTGCTTCTTATTTCTTATTTTGAACATAGCGCAATGCAGACATTTTCTTTGTTACTACAGCACATAAACTGTAGGGTTTATTTATTTACATGTGTTATCCAATGACTGGTCAAAATGTTTGATAAAGAAGTTCCAGTATTTCACTTCTGTATGTCACTTGTACTCTTTAAAGACCACTTTTGCTTACATTATACAAAAAAAACAGAACAACAAACTTTATTTTCTATTTTTTAAATAGCTTTATAGAATAGCATAGAATTGAATAATAAAGAAAATATAATAAAACTGAATAAAACAGAATACAAATAAATAACTATTGGTGAATAGAACAGAACAGGGTAGAATATAATTGTTTTGAGTAGAATAGAATAGAACATATCTGATCTCTAATATCTAATAATGCAACATAACACAAGACTTTAAGCATAAAGTAATCTTACCTGGTACAGCTGTCTGTGGTTTGGATTTCCTTTGTCCCATTGTTTTTGTAGATCTTCTTGAATCACCCAAAACACCTTTACTCTTAAAAAGTTTGCCGTGGGCTTAAATTAATAAAACATGTCAAACCAATTAATAAAAAGCCTTGTGTTTGAAGAAAAACTTGACTTAAAACTCCAAATCTTAATTAATCTCAATTAATAGTTGAACTATAGAGACAAGCGTACACATGTGTAAAAAAGTCAGAAACTATATATATATGCCCCAGGGAAGGGATACGTTAGGAAGGGTATCCAAAACATTTGCCAAATCAATATGTGGACAACGAAACAGGTTTCCCTACCAGATCAGCAACATTTACATTTACGGCATTACATTTTCTTATCCAGAGCGACTTCCATGTCCTAATTACAGGGACAGTCCTCCTGGAGCAACTCAGGGTTAAGGGTCTTGCTCAGGGACCCAGTGGTGGTAGTGCCAGAGGTGGGATTCGGACCTGGGATCTCTTGATCCAGCGGTCCGTAGGTAAGTACCCTACCACTAGACCACCGCCACCCAATTACCACCAACAGTACTTGTGACCTACAGGGTGCAGGTGGCTGTAGTTAATACTTATTTTAAGAAGAGGGAAGAGCACAGGGTGACGTATAAGAGTGGAGTAAGATGTGAACAGATGGATTACATCCTTTGCAGGAGGGTCAGTCTGAAGGAGATTGGAGACTGCAGTAGTGACAGGGGAGAGTGTAGCTAAACAGCATAGGATGGCAGTCTGTAGGATGATTTTGGAGGTCAAGAAGAGGAGAAAAGTGAGGGCAGAGTCGAGGATCAAAAGGTGGAAGCTGAAGCAGGAAGATTGCAAAATGGAACTTAGGCAGGAGTTAACACAGGCACTGGGAGGTGTTGCAGAGCTACTGAATTGCTGAGAAACTATTGCAAAAGCGTAACGGGAAAACAGCTAGGTGAATAACAGTTTAAAGTAAGTAAAGTCAGAGAAGAGCTGTGTGGATTGGATGAGCATGCCATCAGTTCTAGAGTGCAACTATACATGTAAAAATGGCAAAACAGCACTTTGTGCATTCAGTGTTTTCTTCTCAAAATCAACATTTATCCACTGATTTAGTCTCCAGAAGGCAAAAGCACGTTCAAAAAGAATAAACAGCCCAAATGCACTTTAAAGATCAAAATTATACTCAAGAATCCTTGAGTACAAATCTTCCATAATCAAGTATTTTGTAAGTATTTTATACATTCATATACTTGCTCGAAAAACAAAAGGTAATTTATTAGGATTACATGGATCTAGCACAGAAACGACAATAAACACTCACAGGACATTTTTAAAGCTTTCCATTAGTGGAATATAAGCAAAAGGAACATACCTTTGTTCACTGAAGAGAAACTAAATCTTGGTTTATACTTTCAGTTTTATTTTAAATTGTTTACCCTCCCCCAACCATAGCTTCCTGCAGCCGAACCTCTGCACCAAATATCAAGGGACACTACGGGAAGTAATTTAGAAATTTGCAATTCATTATTTGCCTTCTGTTAGCATCCTATTATTTAATTTTTAATAAGTTATTCCAACAAATAATTACCTTGCAAAGTCTCAGTTGGAGACCACACTGTGTTGACTCAAGATACTCAAGATGTGTTAACTTGTAACCTGTCTGTATTGACTCAGGACTTGACCTGAGATATACTGGCCCGAAACTCAGTATTGGACTTGCATGTATTGAATCAGATTCCTGAGACATGCCTCTATTGATCTGGGACTCTACTTAACTGTATAACCAGGGATTTGTAGTGAGACATGACTTGACTGACTCAGGCCTCAACTTGAGACATGCCTTTACTAACTAGAGACTTAAGACTTAAGGACTGATCTTTATTGGGGGTTTCGAACCCCTTCCCAATAGGTTGCCCTGAGGTGCCCTTGAGCAAGGTGCCGTCCCCGTCACGCTCCTTCCTGCGATGGGCTGGCGACCTGTCCAGGGTGTGTCCCCTGTCCTTTGCCCTGTGTGCGCTGGGTTGGACTCCAGCACCCCCCCGCGACCCCATTTGGGACAAGCGGCAGAAAATGGATGGATGGATGGACTGATCTTTATATATTGTCACAGGATTGATTTTCCCTAGCACAGTGGCAAAACTGCTGCATTCTGCATGTATTATAAATAGCATTTTTTTAATTTCAGAAATACTGTATTTGACCATAATAAAGTAATTGACATCAATAGCATTTGTAATCATAATTCATAAAGTTTATTTATCATAACTCCACATACTCTCAATGTTCTTTACATGAAAGTGGTCTGCAAGGATCACCAGGGTCAAACACATCAGCCAGTTGAGCGTTTACACAAAATAACAACTGGAATATTACATATATTTTACATGATAAAAGGTTCAATACTCTAATGTCCGTCTTTTTGACTTTGCTGGATACGACTGCCGATAATCAAGCATATGATGGAGGATTGTCATGACTGCTGGAGAGAAAACATTACGTTCAGCTGTCTGCTATACCCAAAATGGATGACTCTGACGTTTTAGTTATAAAACTAAATTACCAACATGGAGTGTTGATAGAAAATATTGCTCTGTAATTGTAAGCATCTTGCAATGCCTTAACATTAAATTACGTCACTTTTAGTCACTTAGTCATTTAGTAACGTCAATAAAATGACTTCTTCTTTGTGCAGTAATAGAATAAGAATGTAGGCATTCTCCAACGGGCCAATGCATATGCAAAATGC
Organism: Hepsetus odoe; assembly: GCA_017165825.1. Lineage (NCBI taxonomy): Eukaryota > Metazoa > Chordata > Actinopteri > Characiformes > Hepsetidae > Hepsetus > Hepsetus odoe. Next base: position 5,730,445 of record CM029386.1, read on the forward strand.
ACACGTTCTCTCGTTTGGTCTCTCAGACGCACACACACTCTTTCACGCTGGCTCGCAAACACACCGTTTGTTATTTGATCACATTGACTGGGACTGAGTGGGCACCTGCTGCATTCCAGGTTAATGCATTCCAAATTCTACTCTATGAATGATAGCTGCAACCTATATGTCATATTTACACTGTCATCCAGCCGTTTATGCTGCTTTCAGCTCTATATCTATGGATTACACCACTCTATCTGCTGAAAGGTGGGATTTGTCAATGCAAAAACGACACAATTAAAACACGGTCACACATTCACGCACACGAACAACAACGACAACATAAAGATCATTATATATCTTAATGTCCAGAGCTTTTTCTTTAAAATTATGGACAGAGGGGAACTCCGAAATCCACAAGCGTGGAACAGGAAAGCCGGCTGGAAACATTTTCTAGGTCCATTAAATGGGGATTCCTATTTCTGAATTAGGATTCTTCAGCGCTTGGGTAACCCAAGGAAAAAACGGTAGGGTTAAATTGGACAATTTTGTCTAGAGTTCCCCTTTCAGAGTCAGTTTATGAGCCACAGCAAACCTGTTCGCCAGTTTCTCAGAAAGCACGATAAATGTTTAGGATTCCATTAAATTGCTTAAAAACAATTACACAATTGGCCGATAGAGCCGCCGGACCATAACATTTGTTAAAAGGAAACACCAAGGCCACACATACAAACAGTACATACATACAGACATACACTCTTCCACAATGCTCATGTATTTCTCAACCTAAACAGAATTTAAATAGCCTTAAATTGTGCTTATCTCTGGAAGCAGCATGATAGCAGTCAGTAGCTCCTAGCTCGAGCCAAGACCGTAGCTCCAAACTTTGGACGAACGTGGGCGAGAAGGGCAGGAGGAACACTCAGGTTAGTATTGACCTACATCGACCTCCAAACTCCAAACCTCGAATCTAAGATTTGATCTTCAAAACTCAAGGTTTCTGACGAGCTGGAAGCTCCATGCCTTCTTGTTGGAATCGGTGAATCCTTGTTAAATTCGTAAGTGCTCTCTCACCGGGATATGCTTAAGCTTAAGCAGGTTTGGTGCTCATCTACAGACCAGAGGAAGTCTAGGCTTGGCGATTTAGTCTGTGATGCACCTTGTGCTTTTTTTTCCTTCTTTCTTTTTTTTAATCCAACATGGCGTCCAACTGGTCAGCCAGGTCATCAAACATGCTTCCGATGTCATCCAAAATATTGACTGTGGTCTTACTTTCCACCACAGAACTGTGGAAGAAAGGAAGAAAAAAAGAAAAGTAGGGCAAGATAGGATTAAAATTAGCAAGTCTAAAGTAGAACTGAGACAAGATCTTTAAACAAACCATCATGTTTGAAATAAATAATTAAAAACAAAGCTTTAAATGACAAAAGGGGACTGGAATGCTCTGCTTCCTCAAAGAACAGCATAGTGTCCTCTTGCTATATGAAAAGCCTTTGAAGGACAAGCACAAAAAGGAAACGGTAGTGGTGATAGTAGTAAAATTTTACATAGATTACCTTTCCAAAACATTATTTACACAGAAACCATTCAAAAAGCAAGCAAGCCACCTTAATGGAGAACAGGATGTGGTTTAGTCCGTTAGGGGAAGTTTTAGGGAAGTCTGATACAACTATTTATTTGCTGTGTATGTTAGCAAGCTAAGCCTTGTGCTTCCAGTTCTAAACAAAAGAAGTAAAATTTGGACTCCAAAGATGTTTCGGCTAAAACTTAGGATTCTAATGATCCAAGACATTCACAGGGAAAAATGTCTATTATATTATGTTTGGAACATGCATACATGTGTATTCAATGCTAAATCATAACTGCTTTAAATAAACTGCTTTTAGGTAACAAAAAATGACCGGATACGTACTTGTCCTCCTTCTTGATCTTTTCCTCTACCACTTCAAGAGCAGCAGCCAGAGAGGCACTGGTCTCCTCCAGCCTGAGCTGGGTCATGTCATCTGGTGTATGACTTCCAAAGAAGACTCTAGCTTCAGTCTCAAGTACCACCTGCTGGATCACCTCTGCTTTCAAGCCTCCATCCATCCTTATGCCTTCCGGCTCCCCCTCAACCTGTGTCTGCCTGGCCACTCCCACTTTCTTCCTTCTCATCACAACTTGCCCTGAGCCTTCAACATTTCTTGTGGCATCGCCTCCTCCCACACACTCTCCAGAAGCTCTCTTCGCTTGGACCTGAGTGCCACCTTCCATTCTATCCACTTTGCTCTCTCTCTTTCGCTCCTCTTCCTCTCGTCTCTCCACCTCCTTCAGCCTCTGCTGCACTGCCTCTACACCAGCCACCTCCACTTCCAGAGGGCTGGGAATGTCCACAGAAAGACCCACCATGGAGGACCTTGGGGGCTTGACTGGAGCTGAGCCAGACCCAGGAGTGGAAGGGGTCTGGGGGGTTTGGGGAGTTTGGGGTGTCTGCGGGCTTTGTGCAGGAGAGGTTGCAGCCCATGGAGAGAGAGTGTGGGCCTCCACTGGCTTTGGGATCACTGGGCTAAGTATGGGGTACTCTTGCTCAGTGGTAGGAAGGGACACATGTGTGTTTAGGGCGCTGGGCGGGGTGAGTATTTGTGGCTGAGGAGCTGCGGAAGACCCTGGTGTCTGTATAGGCTTTACTTTCACTGGTTTGGGGAGCGTCGGAGGTGGGCTTGGTTTTGGAGACACTGGTGGTGGAACTTTTTTGCCTTCCACTAAAAAGAAGAATAAGAATGTATTGTTGACATGGATATCAAATAATTGTATTAATGTGTTTGTTTACTGCAATACAGCCGTGTGCTAAAATCTAAGATCTCCTGGACGATTAAACACAAATATTAATAATGTAGAAACTGGGAGTTAAACTGAATTAGCAATAGGGAGATCTGAGTTGCAACAAAATAAATTAACACATTTTATTAATTTATTAATTAACAATTAATAAATTAATGAACTTTCTACATAGCCTGAACTGTATCTTAAATAAGATGAAATAAGGGTTCGCTCAAGACTCAAGCATAGCACTGTATATCTTAAAATATATAAAAGATAGTCTGTATTACCTGGGCTGTGCTGGCCTTCTGGTCCTGGCAGTGGGACCCTTCTGGTGGGTGTTGGAGGATCTGGTTTCCTTAGGGCCAGCGAAGGTTTGGGGGAAACCGGAGGCCTCAGCACTCGCCTGAAATCATCTGGACGCAGTTCCCCTTCCCCACTACCTTCTCTAAAACAAGCTTCTGACACTGGTCTCCTTCGGATGCTTTCTAGACTGTTTTCTGTATCGTTACTCTGCGGTGTAGCTAGTGCCTTTGGTCGCCGTCGGATTGTGCTGGTCTCTGTGAGTTGGAACCTCTCACCGTCTGAGTCGTGGGGTGGGCGGGGCCTTCTCAAGGTAGCTGTGGCATCCATTCGGGACCACTCCTCCTGAGGAAGAGAAGGAACACCTCCTTCCAAGTGACTAAGCATGGAACGAGGACGGGGCTCAGGGGCCTGTCTTACTGCTGCCTTTTTTTGAGGAGCAGCCTCCTGTAGAATTTGTTTCTCCAAGTTTGGTTGTGTGTTGTAAGCTTGTGAAGTAGCATTGGTGTTATTTGGGCGGGTATTAGGGTCAGTGTAGCCTGTGACGGGGCCACTGATGGTGCGACGACGGCTCTGCATGTCTTCTTCTGAGCTAAGAGCATCACAGTTTCGCCGCAGGAGGTCCGGGCTTGCCTGTAGCAAATGAGAGCACATTCAGTATGTATTAATGCAATGTGCCAACATATCTATTTGAAGCTGTACTTTTGACTTGAGGCTATGAGACTGTTGAAGGCTGAGTTTTTGGAAGCTGATACCCACTAATTCATAGCACTGTGTAAAATGGAAAGTTCTAGGTTTGACTCCTAATAGCACTATAAATAAGCAGGGCTTCCTCAGGATGCAAACACCTCCTACAACCCTGGTTCGGGCGTAAATCTGATTAAATTTGTATGAACACTTTCATAAACCTACATGGAGGACAGCAGTTGTTAAAAATTGCTATTTATCAATTTTAGTCTTGTTTGTCCTTAAAAAAGCACTACTGCTTGCTTGAATAGGCTTTCATAAATTTTGCAGACATTTATATCAGTTGTAATGAGAGCCTTGCCATTCATAAGGCTTCATGAAGCCTTACGAATGATCAACTTTAATGCTGGCAAACATTGCTTTAAATTGTGACTAAGTAACAGCATTAATCTACAATTTGGTGGCCCATATATTGATACCTGCAGGTAATTGTTGCTGGTTCCTTTGGCTCCACCTCCTAATTTGGACATTTCAAGCATGGCAGCAATGTCTCTGACACTGCCTCCTGACGAAGTTGATTCAGAGGCAATACCACAGTCGCTACGTCGGCGTTCCCTGTACGTGACACTGAGGTACGAATCGCTGTGCTGGCCCTGGTTGGGCCCGCTTTCATTAGACAGAGCCGCCTCGTCGGCCAAGTTGCCAGTGGAGATTGAGGAGCAGGAGCGCTTAGGCGGGGTGGGAGGGCGTGTCCTCCTGCGAGGCCGAGTAGTGGCAAATGACTGGCTCCGGTTAACCCCGCTGATGTCAAGGGTGTCAGCTGGGCCTCCGGAGGAACTACGGTTGACTCCGCCTAGCGTGGCGTATTTCATTGAAGAATCAGGCAAGGGAAGCTCTTCCTTTGCACGTTCGGTATCATTCACTGGAGCAGGTGTCCCACTGCGCATGATTCGCCTAGGCAAAGGTGGAGTATGGTCCTCCTCATCCTCTGTGCCACCTTCGTGTGGGAGACAGAGTAGCGGAACGGCACGACCGTGACCCCGGGGAGAGTCGCTGGGGCCCCTTGACCTGCTTTGCGTCCTCATGGGTGATCCAGGAGTGTGTGTGGGTGAGTTTGTATGAGGTGAGGTTTTGCTTTTTGTGGGTGTGTGCGGAGGGGTATGGGTAGGACTGTCATACGATGCAGGCTTCTTGAGAGGTGGAGGAACGTTCGCTCTCTGCATGCCCCGTCCTTGTGCAGTGTGCCGGGGAGAGCCACGCCCCTCCGATCCCTTGCGTGTTCTTGGTGCAGGGCCGGATTTGACCTCAGATGCACTGCTGACCACATCTGTAGAAGCTGCCTGCTTTGAATCTGCACTTTCTTCAGACTGGCAGTCTTTGCCAGGAGTTTCTTCATCTTTCTGAGGCTCGTTCAGCTGGTTAACAGCCAACATTAACTTCTTCTGATGTCCTTCAGTGCAAAGGAAGTAAAGAGATTAGTATGCTGGTTTGTTGCTAAAGATTCAGATTAGATTTTAAAAAATCTTATTTACACTGCCTTGCCTCAAATGTCAATTGCCAAGATATCTTAAAAATACTTATTTAAATTAGCAATTAATCCATGAGGTTAATGTTGCTAACAAGAAACAACACCTCAGAGTTAGCATTATGTAAACTGCATGCATAAATCATCACATACTAAACAGTAGTTAATTAATATTAGTTAAACTTCCTGACAGTGTTATGAAGAAATATTTGCCCGAAAGTGAACTGTTTCAGATTATCAACTTAAATGTAAGAGATGAAAGCAAAAAAAAATTATTTGGTTTGGAGATTAAAGTTTTGCAATACCTCTACCACCTCCCTCCTTCCTCGAGTGAAAAAGTAATCACCCCTAAACTTGCTTGCACCACGTTAAGCAGCAACTGTATTCAAACATTGGACCAAACATTCCCATAACTGGACATCTGGCTGCCACATTGCCTTTGGACACTCGTCTTTGCAGAATTGCTTACTTACTGCACAATTTTTTGTCTAAGAATTTAGTATGAAGATCTGAAACGCATGTGACAAATATGCACAAATGAAAGAAAACAGAAAAATACTATGTCCCAGCCCTAATCTGAAAGGTATGTTATCTGTTAATAAAAGAACTGTGTTGAACCATTTTCTGGCTCCCAGAGGTTTTTTGTATCATTTTTATTATTTCTCTATGTTTTTACTTTTTTGGGATATTTAAGATTCAATAACATGTTAGTTACAATAGACCTGTAGCTCTAGTGTCAAAAGGGTTTTTTTCTTTTTGGGCGGGGCAGTGGTGGCCGGGTTTTTAGGGAGTTGGCCCCAAGATAAGAAAACTGCTCCCCGGGCGCTTTCAATAGCTGCCCCCGGCTGCACATGTTTGTGTGTGGGTAACACGCAGAGGTGCCATGTACTCACAATGACAAAAATGGTTGCTTTCACTTTCACTTAAAAGTAAAGACACAAAGTCCATAAACCAGACATGTCTTGGCTGGTCAGTTACAGCTTTACATCTTTAAGCTAAATGAGCACTTAAGGTTGGGGCCCTGTACCCAGTTTTGTGATGCCGATCTCCTGTAGGTCCTCCAGGGTGATATCGCTCACAAAATCCATATTGTCATAGCCATTTAGCACCAGAGTCTGGTAGTACTGACTCAGTCCAATCAGAGACAGCCAGTCTGCAAGATTGTTCTAGAGGGACAAGAAGAAGAAGGCTTTGTATGGGTTGAGACAAGTGTGCTTGTATGTGTGTGTGTGTGTGTGTGTGTGTGTGTGTGTGTATGTTCCTTATTTTCTGGTGGATAAAAGCATCTTAAAGTACACTGAATTATGGGAACTCATTTTTAGGTGCTTTTTTAAAACACAATATGTTTTGCATGAGCACTTGCATGTTTCTTACGGGTTTCTCTTTAGGTATCCAGTCAAGGACATTCAATTTGCTGATTTCTGACAACATCTTCTTTCTGTGCCCGGGTTTTGTCACCCCGATCGCTGTGAGGTCCTAAAACACACACAACAGCTGTTAATACATTCTTAAGTTTAATGAAAAAAATAAGGTTCACTTTAAATTATTCTGGGTTGTTTCTTTTGGTCATCTCTCAAACAATGAAAAGGGCTGTGGATACCAAAAACACCATCCCCACAGTCAAGTATGGTTATGGAAGCATTGTGAGCATAAAGGGCAATAAAACAACATAAATGAAGTGATGCACCATGACATACTGGTCAAGTAAAGTCAGTTTTTATTTATATAGCAACTATTTACAACGGTTGTTGTCACAAAGCAGCTTTACAGTATCCAGGTCCGAGCCCCAAGTGAGCAACACGAGGGTGACAGTGGCAAAACTCTCTAAAACTGGAGGAAGATACTTTGGGAGGAACCCAGACTAAAAATGGGCACCCATCCTCCTTTGGTCAATACAAGATAATAAAGAAAGAAAAGAACGAGAAAGTGGATTTTATAAGTTAACAGATTTTGTGATGAGTTCTGGTAAAGTTATGGTGAGTGATGAGTTCTAGTTACAATTAGAGATTCCATATGAGTCTGTAACTGGAATTCTAATTGTAGCCTCGCCTCGAGCCAAGCCTCTGGGGGGGAGGCCAAACAAAAACCCTCAAAAACATAAACAGTCCCATTAATGGGGCACATGGCCGGGTCCACAAAGCATAACTAACCAAAGAGGGGCCCCTGACCAGCCGCAGCCACGTCCAGGGCTGCTGGCAGTGGTGAGAGGTATCCCAAAGCACTAGTCCATGGTTGGACCCCATGGTCACATGGGCAGCCTCTCCCACTTGCCATAGGAGACTGCCGTGATAGAAGCAGAAAAGCAGTGGAAGGCCACCACCACTCCTGCTTCTCCTCAGTAAGTACAGGCTGTAACCTAAATGCGTGATCTCTGAATTGGTTTCTGTCTTTGCTCGCTTCCAGTGCTGGATGCTCTGCTGCAGATCCCTCCACTCCTCCGAGTGATTCTGGCAGTCCATAGATCCCTCAGAGCAGAACCTCACCAATATGTGCTGGTCAGAACAGAGCGCCCTCTACTGTACCAAAACCAAAATCATACAAACTGTGACACTACAGGTGTAGAATTAGAAACACTTTACTATTGTAGCATTCATAAGGGTGCAGGACATCTGCTTTAACCTTTTATAACAACTGACATAAAACTACTTTGACATTTAGAAAGGTTAGGAAGGGTGCAATGTCTATACTTTCAGTGGTAAAACTAATGACAGTTGGCTTTATATTTTTTGGTTGCCATAAACCTTTATGCTTATGGGTGGGGCAGCGGTGGCCTAGTGGTTAGGGCAGGGGTGCCCACACTTTTTTGGCTTGCGAGCTACTTTTAAAATGACCAAGTCAAAATTATTTACCAACAATAAAAATGCGAAATATATATCCAACACCGCACATACCGAGTATATTTAAAATATATATTGTTTACCTTGTAAAACAGCATCAACGAGTCAGCTGCTTCAACGAGTCAGCTGCTTCAATCATCTTTCCATCTTGGAAGGTTTTCTTGTGCTAAATGCTGGCATGACTCACCCTGAATGATGCTTCGGTGGCTGCCTTTGCTTTTTGAGGTTAGCTGTGAGAAAACTGACTGCTGTCCAGACATCTGTGATTTCAGTTCCCTCACTTTTCTCTTTCTTAGCTTGCTTTTCCGTGGGTAGTCAGTGTCGTACTTTTTATGAATATGTTGCTCCACATTTCCTTTCTTCAGAACAGCGATAGTAAATTGGCATATCAGACAAACACACTTAGAGTATGACATTGTGAAAAAAAAAATCCTCCACCCATTTTGAATGGAAGGTTTTTGGTTTCTTACTTACTTTTGGTCCAGCTCCCCCACTCATTTTAAGACCCTTTCTTTAGTTGAAATAAATTGGCAGCTGCCAACCAGGTGATTTGTTCACTGGAGTTTTGCAGTAGCTCGTGCATTTGACCCAGCATGTGCGGTGACTGTGGCTCGCGGTTCACGCGTTTTTACGTTGCACATCTCCTGTTAGTAGAGATTATATTGAAAGCATCGACTCGTGTTGCCTTTGCAATCGACCCTTAGATCGCGATCAATGTGTTGGGCACCCCTGGGTCAGAGAGTTGGCCGCAGGTCGTGGGTTCGAATCCCGGACCAGTAGTTTGCCTTGAGGTACCCTTAAGCAATGTATCGTCCCCATCACTGCTCCCCGGGTGCTTTAAATAGCTGCCCCCTTCCACTGTGAATATGGGTGAAATGCAGATGTTGAGGTTGTGTCTAACTGTGTGCTGTGCTGTCCTGTGTGCTGTGCTGTGTTTCACAATTAAATTTTTTCACAGAAAATAGTCCCTTTCAATTGAAGCACAAACAAGAACTTTTTTTACTTTTTTTTTTTACTTTATTTCTACATGTATGTGTGCTGATGTGTTTGTATGTGCGTGTAGGGTTTATACCTCCGGAGTCATCCTGCTGATGGTTTGCAGGTCATATCCAGCAGTCAGGAAGTTTGTTGTGTAAAACTGCAGCTGGGCACTAGTTAGCCATTCGGCAACTGCCTCCGAACTCTATAACACACACAGAACATCAGATGTGCTCTCGTCACCACCATGGCCTGGTTGTAGGTGAGGGGCATGAGTGTAAAGTGCAGCAGGACACTTTATAGCCACTAGGTGACAGCAGAGGACATTAAAATGACCACAAATCTGAGCATAAGCACTATAGAAGTTATGTAAGCATTGCTCTTCCACTATCAAATCACATCATATTGTCATTTTGACTCAAAAAAGAAGGTGTAGCGGATGATCATGAATTAAAGTGAACAAAATGTTTTTCATGGTTTTATATGTGTTTTTTTATATGTTATATGTATACATGGTTTTATAATATATATTTATATATATATATATATATATATATATATATATAT